>JANRMT010062815.1:5135892-5202703 GCA_026402145.1 Polypterus bichir lapradei
ATACATACTGTATATATATATTTACAGTATATACAGTATACACTGCCTATATATATATATATAGTAAAAGATAACCCAGCCACAGACAGACACAACACCAGATGTCCACAACACACAGTTTATTTACAATATTTACAGTTTTTAGTGCGTAATCCAGTCCCCACTAATCCATGCGACTACTCAATCTTTTCCTCTCTACGGCTGCCTCCACTCCTCTCTCGCAAGCTCCTTCTTCCTCCTCCTGACTCCGGCTCCCCGAATGGAGTGAGACGGCACCTTTTATAACACCCTGGATGTGCTCCAGGTGCTTTGTGATGGTCTTCCAGCAGCACTTGCTGGTGTGGTGGAAGTGCTGCCCTTGCACCTGGAAGAACTCTGGGCATACACAGTTCCTGGATCGGCAGTACTTCCTGGTGCGGCGGACGTTCTGTCCTCCAGGGCTCGGGAACCATCCAGGAGCCCCCTAGTGGTGGCCACGGAACCCCACAGGGTTGAGCTTCCGACCTCTATCCGTGGCCCCTGATGGAAACCAGAGGGGCTGCCCTCTTGTGCCCAGGGGAGATATTGCCCCTCCCCTGGTCTTTCGCTGCTCCAGGCGTCCCGGTGAGGCAAGGTCCCTGGTCGTTCATATATATACGAAATGCACTCTTTATACCAGATGTTCTTAAATTATTGCATATATTACCAATCTGCTTCACACATCCTTATTCAACCAGAAATACAATTTACTTCAAGAACTGAACTTCCCTAATACAGTATGTATTGTTCTTCCTTTTGATTCTGCAAAACTGAAACTCTGTGGGACCTGAGTCAATAGAATTTTTGGGTGCTGACTTTAGGTGTTTAATCTGCTCATTTATGATCTCTTTCTTCCTGCTTACATGAGGTCTTAATACTGCATTTCTCAAGCATTCTGGTTATCTTGGAAAACAGCTTCTCTTTCCATCTGTCTTTCTGTATAACTGTAGAAATGTCTGGAATCAATAAAACAATTTTGGTTATAATTTTTTGCATTGAACAAAATAAAGAGATAATTAAGAGGTCTGCTTTTGCAAAAGTGTATTTTTTATTTTTTAAATGAAAACAATTGCAGTGGTTTTTAGAATAATCAAAACGCCATAATGTACTTTTAGCCACATTGAAATGTTTTGTTTGCAGGTCAATCAAAAACACAAAGCCACCACCCCATCATTTTCTGATTGGTCAGCTGTAGCAACAGTGGGTTGGCTATTGGCCAAACCCAAGAAGCAAAGTATAGACAGTTCACACTGTCACACACAAATCTTGTGGCCTGTGGACTTGTGATCTATGACTGATTTCACCAAACAGACAGCAAATAGTATAGTATTTATTCCATTAAATAAACAAAACTATGACTATGACTTCCTCACCCTCACTAATAAAATCTCCTCCTAAGCTGCATGGTTGAGTTTTGATTGGCAAACCACTCCTAACATGTGAAATTATCTATTTTTACTACACAGGGTATTTGTATTACCTGGATATATCCCATCCAAGCATCCTCAAAAAACTGCTTTGTCACTTTTAAGAAAAGACACCACCCCCCCAACTGAGCCAAAATGTGCTGTCTTCCTAAAAGTTGACAATGGCAGCTGCTAACATTCTAAACCCTGCTTTGCAACAAACGCTCACAAGATGTGCCCACCCCACATCTGTGCTTCTTTTCCTGAAGTACGTAGAACAACTATCTAAATGTGGCTCTTATTTATTAAATGTGTATGCTTTACTGTATGTGAGAAGAGTTGAACTGTAGCAGTTTTTAGTCTCACCAATAAGATTTTCAAAGCTGGGTTATTCAAAGTACAAATACCTCAAGAATATTTGATTTTCCCTAGACAGTGAAAAATGTGAAATGACACAGGAAAGAGAATTGTACTCAGATGTAACATTTTAGGAATACCCAATGCAAAGAGGCTGCACTTGAGTGGTGAAGTGTAACCTTTTGTTGTGGTAGTCTCATATATTACTTCATAATGTCATTTTTTTCTGCTTGTGGCCTTGCCAGCTGCCCTCATTCTGCTGCATGTTTTCTTGTGGTTTCTTATTGTTGCTAAAATTTCTTTCCATTTAGATTTTCAGCATACCTTGTATTACAGTGTACAAAGATTACATCAGTATTTTTGACTCATTATATTATTGTGCACGTAACATTGTCATTTTCTTCTCTACCATTTTTATGCCCAAACACAGATTGCAAGAACTTTGGGAAAATAAACATATTGAACGTGTGCTTCAATAACTGTTTACACAAGTCCAACCAAGACTATTAAAAACGGCAAGCTGTGCCAAGTGTTTGTGTCCTCCTTTGGCATCTGATTGGAAAAAAATTATTGCAAAAGACACACAAAAACCAGAGAGCTCCAATAACAGCACTATTTTTTAATATGGAGCACCATGATATGAAAACTTTTCAAAATAACAAACTGCATTTTCTGATAAGGAGCTGCTTGTCTGTAGCATGCCAAATGACAAAGCACTTGGTAAGGTGTGGTCAGAGTCTGCAGCCCTGTTGCCCTTGGGATAGTTCCTGATATCCTAAGCTCAAGAATTTCTGTGAGGTTCTGACAAGCAGTACTTTGTGTATTGAAGCTATCCTTTTTTTCTGGTAGTTAAGGTTCTATCTGAAAGAATGATATGCCGAGCAGCAGAAATTCCCAAAGGTCTCATTTAAATGGCTACAAACGTGCAATAGGTCATGAAGGTGACTCACTCATTGTAATTGACGGCTTCCTTGCTTCTTCCTTCGAAGTGCTCCCAAAAGAAAGCAGGAAGTGCCAAGTGCCTCCCCCTATTGTACACACTGGGCAGCATATTTCAAACAGTATGTAGGGGGAGATTCCATCATAGATTAGTGACTTGTGGTAGAGCTGCCGGCCAGGCATAAACCATAAGTAAAATAGCCAAAGCACCATGTGAAATACTCGTCAGGATTTCATGAGTGTTACGTGACTGACCATTTTATCTGCTTGTCTGTACTCTCAAAAAAGAAGTCAGCATTAAGACTTTTTAACTTATCTCTTTGGAAGTAAGAAGCGAGCATTATGACTTTTGAAGTTGCTTCTTTTATTTATCCAGTATCCTAAAGCAATTCTGCTTATCGTGTGATGTGATTGCATTAGATTCAAAATAGCAGACTACTTTGCCTGTAAGGTGACATATATTTTAGGGTTAGGTATGTCTGACTTTGGGAATTTAGACACATATACCTTTCTGGGTGAGTTCCCTTATAATTTCCCCATCTGCCCAAAAGCAAGGTAATTGAATTCTCCACTGGCACATTAGTTTGCTCTAATGTTTACCTCTGGTGCTTTGCTATGGTTGCCGTAGACGTTTCTAGGCCACCCCCTGGGCATTGAAATGAGTCTATTGATAAGGGCAGAATACAAAATCTGAATTGCTGAATACAAATATACTGAATTCTTCCATAAGATGACAGTATGAAATATTATTTAAAGTATTATTTAGAAGAATGTACTATCTCTCAATTTCTGATCAACCACAACATTTTTTTTACAATATGAGGTAAATTTTTGTTTGATTTAATATAAGAGGAGCAAACTGATTACTAAAATTTGCATTGAACTCATCCTGGGTATTAATTAACTGGTTCTAACAGGTCCTTTATGACTTCAATTATGTTTATGAATGATCTTCCGGTTATATATTTTTTTTGACTATTTTTTTTCTTATCAATATAGCTTAAATTCACTGCAACCCAAACATTAACCAGCCCTGTGTGTGTGTGTCTGTCTGTAGATGTCAGCAATAGAGAACATGACAGAAAAGCTGGAGAGTTTTGGAGCTCTGAAGTTGGACACCACAAGCTCCCTACAGCACCCTTCACATCATCTGTTCAACTTTCGTTCTCCGCCACCTACTCTATCTGATGCCATTCTCAGGAAAGGAAAGGAACGCTACACCTGCAGGTAAGATGGACTAAGAGAAGCAAGAGTAGAGAAGAAAATTGTTCATAACTAGCATTAGTTTATGCCTTCTTGTGTCAGGTGGCAATTAAGCTGATTAGGATTAAGCCTGAAAATGTTTGCTCAGAATTTAAGACTGAAAGAAAATGAATGTTTTGTACTTGGTTTTCCCAAGGCCAGTAAAGAACTTTCTACCCATAGGTTAATCTGAACAAGTACTAGCCAGGACCACAGGGGTTTCTCAGTTTTTGTTTGATAGTTCTGTCACTGATGTAAGGTTTCAGCTCCATGTGTGCTAAAGAGAGCATGTTTGGGAGTATGTACTTTTTTAGTGTTAGTTTCATCAATTCACTGTTTTTTTCTGAATCAACATTCTGGAATTGTTTTAGTTATGTGTGCTCGTTTTTTGTGGTAACGGAATATAGTGAGTCAAGGGACTGTCTGGTAAAGGGCATGAGGATTAATAAGAATCAAAAGAAATGTTGTTTTGCACATAGACAGTAGACTGAACTATAACTTGAACTTCAACTTGATCTTTGGACAATCCTTTAATAAAATTCTCTATATCATGATAAGATGTTCTGAATTATCCCTTTTTCTGTCACATCATTCCCTGCAAACTACATGGCTTATAACTGATTTGTCATTTTGAATTACTTCAGGTACTGTGGGAAGATCTTTCCAAGGTCAGCAAACCTCACTCGGCACTTACGAACACATACAGGAGAGCAGCCGTACAGGTAACACATCACTGTAATGTAAGGGAATTCTTCTTATATGCAAAATAATAGTTTTTATCAAGTTTTTTCATGAAAAATGTAAGACACCTATGGTTGTGAGATAGTGGGTTGAATTCTGTCAGAATGGAATGGAGATGATTAAATTTGTCAGTTCAGAAGTAGGGAAATAATTTCAGGACAATGTTGAATTATAAAAGCTCCCCAGTTCTCGGCATGTTCTGTTTACAGAAGAAACTAATTATTATTACTTTGGCTCTCTGACAACTGTAGTTTCAAGCTCCATTTTCTCTAATCATCTGGATAAGTCTTTGATTTGTTGACCTGCATCATTTCATCTGAAGCACTTTTTTTAATGGAGCTTGCAGCCAACTAGCAAGGACTGTCTATTAAAAAATGCAGGACATGGGAGATTTACTGTGGCCATGGGAATCGAAACTGTGCCTTAAGACAGTGGCAAAGGTTGATAAGGGTAGGCTGGGGTTTTTCAGTTGTCCCCATAGACCTTTCACCTGGTCACAACTTCAACTGTAAATAAATTGTCCTTTGCATAAATATTACAGTAACTAATTATATTGTAGTTTCTTTATCTCTAAGTATTACATTTTAAGACTGTAAATGTGGTTAAATGCAATAGAAAGAAGGGTGGGTCTTCGGTTTAGAAGACAATAATAATATTAAAGGCCTCACAATGAGAATTCTGAGTGAAAGAGGTATGGAAGTTAATTATCAGAGTTTTTGATTCAAGTGCTTTAAATATCTGTAACAGTATCATGAAGAACATGATGAAGGGAACAGGAAACATGGACAAGTAGGCTAGCTGATTAGTTATCTGTGTCATGCCCTGTGTACTTTTAAAGACAGTGCTCCTTGGGTGTCTTTCCAGCCCAGGATAATGGCAGAAAATGTTTTAAACTTTCAACACTTTGTGTGTTTTAAATGACATAAAGGCAAGATGGACAAGGAACGCCTCCCAACATACCACTATGCAACCTCCTTAAACTGTCTTGTCTTTTTCTGTTGTCAGTTATAGTGGAGGAAATTAAACCCAGTCTGTGAAATTGTTTCTTACGTCTGTGGTCATTGGTACATTATGCTACTATAGGACCACCAACTGTCAGTAGTATCTCATGCGTTGAGGGAACCAAAGGAACCATTAAGAGGACTAGGTTCCATCTTTCCCACACGGACTTCTTTTGCCACCTATTAACACTGGAAACTTTCCGAAGGATACTTTCAGTGGACCCGCTTATTAACAGTGCAGTTCTTTCAGTATATCTTTTATTATGATAATATGTTGATAGGTAATTGCAAATTTGTTTCTCATGAACCAGATTAGTGTTAACAATACATTTAGCACACATTCTACAGTAGGTAAGAACCATAAAGACAATTCTTCTTCTTTTGGCTGCTCCCGTTAGGGGTTGCCACAGCGGATCATCTTCTTCCATATCTTTCTGTCCTCTGCATCTTGTTCTGTTACACTCATCACATGCATGTCCTATCTCACCACATCATTAAACCTTCTCTTAGGCCTTCCTCTTTTCCTCTTCCCTGGCAGCTCTATGCTTAGCATCCCTTTCCCAATATACTCAGCATCTCTCCTCTGCACATGTCCAGGCTAATGCAATCTCGCCTCTCTGACTTTGTCTCCCAACCGTTCAACTTGAGCTGAGTCTCTAATGTACTCATTTCTAATCCTGTCCATCCTCATCACACCCAGTGCAAATCTTAGCATCTTTAACTCTGCTATGTCCAGCTCTGTCTCCTGCTTTCAGGTCAGTGCCATCGTCTCCAATGCATGATGGAACAGAACATGCATTTGTTGTTTATGTGGTGGTTTGCTTAAATATGTACTGCCTAAGAGTACTAATTTGTAATTTCATAACAAACAAACAAATAGAACAAACTTGTTTTGATTTAACTGTGGGTCCTACAGGTATGTCAAACTCACTACCATTGGTAGGCCGCTCCGAATACCAAACGTATGTCAGCGGGCTGCACTGTAACAAATACTATTATACTATTACACAAAGTTACTGTAGCTTTCTTTCCAATACTGAAAACTTTAAAAAATGTAACACTTAAAGTTTAAAGAAAAGCAATTTAATTCCAAACAATCGCCGTACAACAGTGTACAATTAGAGTTTTAGCCTCTTAGCTAGGTCCTTATATAGGAGTCTTACAGTCTGAGATCTATTTCTTTTGTCCCAAACTTGGCATCTCTTGTTAGTAACCAGTTCGTCAATATCAGGCTCGAAATCTTGTGCAGCTGCAATTTTTATGAGGGATGAAAGGTGCTCGACAGTAAGCCTCGAGTGATGTGGGGTTTTGGGAGCTTTCATTCACGAAAACAATTGCTCACAAAGGTAAGTGCTTCCGAACATAGACAGTACTTTTGATGCCAATTTACGGATTTGCATATATGAGGGTGGCAGGTAAGCATACAAGCCTGGAACACCAACTTCATTGTATTTTGCCTTCAGAATAGAATCTGACTGCAGTTCAATCAATTCCATTTGGATATTCTCAGGCGCATTCTCAACATTGTAAGAGTATGGTGACGTAAACAGTGCTAGGTCCTGTTCATGTGAACTGAAATCATGAAAATGCTCACTGAATTCATTGCTCAGTAATTCAAGTTGGAAAACAAATCCTCCAAAAATCAAGTTTTACTTTACTAAGTCTACTTCAAAGTTTATGTTGTAAAATAAGCCGATATGTAAAAAGCCCTCTGTCCCACACTAATTTTACAAACTTAAATCACAAAAATTTGTTAATAAACAACTCACTAACTTCTCGTGTCTGCTTCAGATCTTCTGCTGTAGTCTGCACTAATTGTTCGTTACAATACTAGTACACAATTACGTAAAAGTAGAGCAAAAAAACGGGAAAATATCCATCCATCCTCTTCCGCTTATCTGAGATCGGGTCGCAGGGGCAGCAGCTTAAACAGAGATGCCCAGACTTCCCTCTCCCCGGCCACTTCTACTAGCTCGGAATCCCGAGGTGTTCCCAGGCCAGCCCAGAAACATAGTCCCTTCAGCGTGTCCTGGGTCTTCACCGGGGCCTCCTCCCGGTTAGACATGCCCGGAACACCTCACCAGGGAGGCATCCAGGAGGCATCTTGATCAGATGCCCTAGCCACCTCATCTGACTCTGCTCGGTGTGGAGGAGCAGTGGCTTTACCCTGAGTTCCTCCTGGATGACTGAGTTTCTCACCCTATCTTTAAAGGAAGGCCCAGACACCCTGCGGAGGAAACTCATTTCAGCCGCTTGTATTCGCGATCTCGTTCTTTCGGTCACTACTCACAGCTCATGACCATAGGTGAGGGTAGGAACGTAGATCGACCGGTAAATTAAGAGCTTTGCCTTACGGCTCAGCTGCTTTTTCACCACAACAGACTGATGCAGGGCCCGCATCACTGCGGATGCCGCACCGATCCGCCTGTTGATCTCCCACTCCATTACGTGAAAATATGCGAGCTATTACTACTCGTGATGGTCAGTTCTGCCCAGTGGCCAGTCTCAGCAGCCCAGGCAGTAGTGTAGCCTGCCAGGCTGCTGCAGCCTAGCACTTAAGTTGCGACGTCGCAGGTGATTAACTTTAGTCAAGGCTCGGGGGGTGGCAGTGTCATACCTAGGGTATCAAGGAGCTGACGCGGCAGCTGCAACTATACTAGCAGATGACGTTTCCGGTACCGTAATGCCATGGGAAAATGCGCTTTTGTCAGAAGGCAGAAGTAAGAAAAGTCAATAAGTAACGCTGAAGATGCAGAATGATTCAATCACAAACAATAGTAATCATTTTGTACAAGTTTATTGCTAACTCGGATCTGTCATGCGGGCTACATAGATTTCTGTTGCGGGCCACATGTGGCCCACGGGCTGCGTGTTTGACATGCCTGGTCTAGCAGATTGAATTACTAAGAACACTTGATGCAAGGTTTTGTGATAATATGGAGAAATTTAGCATCTCAGTAGCTGACATAAATGCATTTGATAGAAAGTGATTATGCATAAATGGTTTTCTATACTATAGAGAAAATGTGTCCAATAACTTTGTGTAAACTTGTGTAAATGTATCCAGTAACTTTCAAAACTGTGATACATCCCATTATAGTCTCATTGTTTTAACTGGTACATTGTTGGTAATGACTAAACATTGATCTTTGTTAAGTTGGTGAGAATTTTGTCAAGTTTTGTTTTGGTCAAAATGCATAATATGAACATTATTTTGGTACCAGATAAAGAAAATAGAAAAACAATCTAATTTTCGACAAATGTTAGACATCACTTTATTATGATTGCAATGATTGAAATCACCCATAATAAATAATATATTCCAGGAGTAGATTCTCTTACTTGTTGAGTAGGGATGCTCCAATCATGTTTTTTAATGCCAATACCGATCACCATTTTCATGTTACTTGATCGGCCAATTCCAATACTGATTCAGACTTTTAATTTTTTTTCCTTTATACCTTTAAAAAACTTTTTACACTAATCTGCATAACCAGACAATATTTTAATTTATTTTATAATTAAACTCTAGGCCACAACTGTTCATTTTTCATTAACAAAATGAAAATTCTGTAGGCTTATTGTTGAGTGATCATAAAATACTAAAATAAATAAAATTTCCTTAAAACACATTCTTTCTCTAATAAAATATGCATGAAAATACTTATCTATAATACATATGGCATAAAATAAAATAATTTACAAGCTGGCATATTATTTAATTTTTCTTTCTGTAATGTACCTATCTGAAACAAGGCTTAATTTATAAAAGTAATTTTCACCATTTCTCTTGGAAAAAAATATATATACACACACAATCAATTAATTGATATTAGCATACAGTGCCAGAGTTATCTAATGATAGTAAAAGTTGTTGTATGTGATTACTAGGCACATCTGAAACTATTTGTTCAATTTGTACACGTACTGAATGTTGTAAACGAAAATGAGTGTGTTTGTTTTGTAGAGAGAAGAATATCTTTTTGGTTTGAAATTTATGACAACATTACACCTAAAATTGCCTTCATACTCCCTTTATTCTCAAACCCTGTTAATCCAATGCCTATCCAGCCAGCATTAGGCACAAGCATGCCAGTCCATGGCAGGGTTCTTTTTTTTAAATACTATAGCTGCTATAAATGTATAGCTAAAATATGAATTTTCAAATAGACATAAATCCATCCATTCACTTATCAGATGCAAAGAAATAACAAGTCCAAGAGGCACTGCCCATCCATTGCATGCAACATTTGCAATGTGCTAACAATGGGGCACCACACATCTCAACATTTTTGGGATGCAAAAGAAAACACAGTTGAAATTTTCCCCTTATAGTTATTTAAAAAAATATATTTATTTTTCTTTTGTGGACCCTGGCTCTTTTTGTGTTATTTTTTTTTTTGTTTTTTTTTTTTTGTTTTGAACTGCTGACTAGCTGAGTAAGGTGAATTTAAAACCCAGAAGAATCAATGAACAAAACTGGACTATGTTTGGTTCTCACAATATAGTTTAGAATTCTGATTTGGACTTCTTTTGAAAGGTAATTAATTATGCTTTTTATTTAATGTTATAAACAGAAATCTTCACAATAAAGTTTAACCTTCACTGCTTCTAATAAGAACCAATGATCTCCTCTATTCAATAATGTCATTTCTTAATTAATTTAATACATCATCTTTCTGAAAAAAAGTTAAATTATATCTTTATTTATATATCTATTTAGGAACTTTTTTCTATTAAGGGCCAATCATCATTTTGCACTATGCCTCACTTTTCTGTATATACTGTATCTAATACTTGAAGAAAATATTTCAAAAATAATTACTTATTACTTTATTATGTAAAGCTGTACTAGTGAGTTTCACACACATTTTGAACGTGTTGTCAGAAAAATAACAACACTGAGAACACTTAGCAATCCTTTACAGTTAAATAATTTATTTCATGAACTTAAGACTTTGGTTGGAAAGAATATGGTGCCCATTCCTGAGCTTTTATATAGAGTTCCCGAGTTATCTATTAGCTTATGAACTAAAATCTGCAGCCCTCTAGGTTCTGAGTATGATACTTAAGATATAAAATATACTCGTTTTTTCCTTCAGTCAATTCCATTCAGAATCAATATATTTCCAAGTCTACTCACATATTAAGTTAAAGTCTACAGTTTTGTTTTGGTTTTTTTTTTTGCAATGTAAGTCGTTAATCATCATATAAAATAAGTTCTGTGTGACTACAACGTGACTACAAACGTCTCCAAAAAATATAATCAGTATTTTCTGAATCCGTGTGCTTGAAAGCTTGGGCCGTCTGATCATAGACTACAGTACCAATACTTCACCACTAGGTGGTGCAAATGCATTTTGTATGCTAAAGCAACATGCAGATAAACGTTTTCTATGAAGTTCAAGTTTATTGTGAAGTATACACAGTTAAAAGAAATGCATTCCACAGAGTAGTGACAGTTACAATAATAGCAAAAGTTAATAAATACAGCATACAAGTGTAACACTACATAAAATACATCTGTGAGTGTGTGTATATATGTATACATTATACAGTATAGATACAATTATATACATATATATATATACAGTATATATATACAGTATATATATATATATATATATATATATATATATATATATATAGTATAATACATATAGTAAGAGAGATTGAGAGAGAGAAGCGGTTGAGTATCTTTATGAGATTATAGTTAAAAACTAGGATGCCAATGCTAATAGCCCCATACCATTTGTCAAAATGGAAGAGGAAGGAAAGTGACTGTACTGGGTGGCTGAGGTCTTTAATAATATTGTCTGCACTCTTAAACAAGCATGAAATGCATTTTCTGGAACCACTTGTTTGAAGTACAGGGTGATGAGTAAATGGAGCCTATCTGGGCAGCAACAGCTATAAGGAAGCAAAGTCCTTTTCAGAAATTCACGCTAAACCTCTTTTGTGCTGACAGTCAGCCTAACAACTTGTTGGGTCTTTGAAGTTCCTGAAGAAACCACATGTGAATGCAATTAGGGTATTAGTGCAATGTGTCACCTCTACTTATTACTTCAACCCTATGTATATTATACCATGCAACCCAGTAAATTTTTTGTGGTGTGCCTCAGATTTATTGAACAGAAAACTATATATAATTGGACATATTAAATACACATTTTAACAGCTTGTCAGATCAGTCTCAAAGTTCCAAGCAAAGAACAGTAAACAGTAAATACAGCAAGGCAGGGTCTTTCTTGGATTAATATAATTTAGGATTTTTCTCCTTAAGTGTTCACAATGTTCTACCACCCACACCAAGCAAACATGATATGCAGCAAAGCTATGTTCCTGCAGCCCCAACTTCACTGGACTTGCTCATGCAGAATGACTCCCATCTCCCCACACCTCTATTCATGACTGATTTTATTGATTTTATTAAAATCAAGTAGCATTCCATATAGATAACTTCAGTTTTACATAAAAAGGTTTGAAAAAAATCAATGCCCACCCCTGAGAAAGAGAGCTAGGCCAGCAGAGTAAAACTTAAAGCTAGTAAAAATAAGTAAATCGATAAATTAATAAATGAATAAAGATAAATGGAGTAAAAGAGGGGAACCTCCTTCCTCAATTTAAATGCTTATTCTAAAATGGTATTGATTAAATCCTTCCAGGTTTTGAAAAGGTTTTGTACAGATCCTCTAAGTGTGAATTTGATTTTTTCCAGTTTCAAATAGTATAGCATCAGAGACCCACTGACTTAGAATAGGAGAGTTAGGATTGTTCCAGTTCAGGAAGAGAGTTCTGTAGTGCCCAGAGCAAAACACCTTTATGGCCTACCTTCAAAAAGTCCAGAGTTACAAGCTAGGAGACCATAACCAGGGAATATCCCCTGTAGAACCAACATGATTTTTCAAGCAGCATTTACATTTAAGAACTGTCCCAAGGTCTATGGGTTGTGGACTGGACTCCTCAGCCATCTAAATTCCCACATGCAGTATAACTACTGGGAAAGGAAATGCCTGAAATAGAGACATACACATAGAAGCTTTCTAGATAAAAATATTAATCTTTACTGGAAAAAGTGTGCTTAGAAAATAATAATAATATTATTAGTATTTAAATTTATATAGCACTTTTCTCACTACTCAAAGTGCACTCAATGCATGAAGGACCTGGAAAGCAAACCCACAAGCTCCTTACTGCAAAGCAGCAACGCTACCACTGCGCCACCTAGATGACTCTTTGCTTTGTTTTGTAGCTTTTATTTCACTCTTTCTGTCTGATAGTTTTTAGTGGTTAGCACTGCTGCCTCACATTTCCAACACCAGAATTATCTGTCTGGACTTTGCACATTCTCCCCATGTACGAAAGGGGATTTTCTTTTGGGGTACTTCAGATTTCCTTACACATTCCAATAGTTTACAGTGTAGGTTACTACACATTTCTAAACTGGCAAAGTATGGGTGAGCTTGCCTTGGTTGCATGTAGCCCATCTCCCCCAAATACATTAAATTGGGTTTAGCATGTTTGACATTACTCAAGTATATGCAATAGGGTGCTGTGAAATATTGATTTTTGCTTTCTGTATAATGACAGATATATATGCTGAACCTTATCACCCTTATTCTCTACCTTTTCTTAGTACATGGGCAGAACAAGATCATAAGGCAGCTCTTGAACTGAACAAGTAATAAATTAGACAATGCTATTTGCTAGCCATTTGGAAAAGACATTTACCGTCAAATATTGGTATAGAATATGCATTTAAAAAGAATTAAGTTTGCTGAATTCTGTTAAATGTGTAAAAAGAGCTTGCAAAAGTTAAATCTGTATCTCTGCTGTATTACTGTATTAAATACTGAAATTAAATTAACAATATAAAGTGCTAACACAAAAAGAACAAGAAAACCCTTGAATTTGGTATAACCTTTAATACATGCAATAGTAGTTGCCTTTTTCATTTAGGACTGATAAAATAAACTCAGAGGTTTTGCAGGCCAGTGCCAACTGCAACAGAGGCATGTTGTACAGAAGCATTACCTCCCTCCTCATTCTAGTTGCCTGACAAGGATCAAAATGCCTTAGTTTCCTTTTGTTTCTTTTTTCAGATGTAAATACTGCGACAGATCATTTAGCATCTCTTCAAATTTACAGAGACATGTGCGTAACATCCACAACAAAGAGAAGCCTTTCAAATGTCATCTGTGCAATCGCTGCTTTGGCCAGCAGACTAACCTCGATCGACACTTAAAAAAGCACGAGCATGAGAACATTCCAGGTAGGACCACACCTTATTAAAATCCATGCATTGTCTGTATTTTGCATGTCTGCTGTTTACAAGAAAATCTGTTTTGTTTTTTTTTTTTCTATGTAGTGAGTCAGCATTCTGGGATTCTTTCTAATCTGGGAACAAGCATTTCTTCGCCTAACTCGGAACCAGAAAATCACGCACTTTTAGATGAAAAAGAAGACTCTTATTTTTCAGAAATTCGTAACTTTATTGCCAACAGCGAACTTAACCAGACAACAAGTTCCACAGTGGAGAGGTAAGTTTACAGTCTGATGCGTTTAGCATTAGTGCAGTTGATTGTTTGCAAAAGGCCTAGTGTAGTGCAAAAATTAATTATTTACTTTATGTTAGATATTATCCCAAGAGCACTTACACATTTTTACATTTAAATATTAACTGTTGCCTTATATAACCAGTGCTCTGGGTTTAAATATTGCACCCATTATTTTTTGCTGTGAAGTTTGCATGGTATCCCCATGTTTGCTTGGATTTTTTACAAGTGCTCCATCTAAATCCTCCCCTTCCCCAAACACCCAGAATACACGTTACATGAATTGGTAATTCTAAATTGACCCTGTGTGTGAATAAGTGCATGGGCTTTGTGATGAACTAGCACCCTAATCAAGTGTTGGTTCCTACTTTGTACCTGATGTGCAGGTGTAAGCTGCAGCCCCTGATGATCTTGAATTTGATCAGGTGGGTTTGAGAGGTGTTACACTGTTATTTTATGCACTCAGCTAGTAGCATTCTTCAAATTTTATTAGGTTTTGCATTACTATTTTTACAAGAAAAATCAAAAAGTAAAGGCAATTTGAAAATTATGCAGTAACAACCATGGATAGAAACTGACACAATACAACATATTCATGATGGCTTGTGGGTAGTTTGAAAACACACAGCACAGTGCTCTGCCGTTGGTCTTGTTGAAGCCAATGTTAAATAAAAATGTGAAATTGCATCATTGTTGAACAATACACCGTAGTGAGATCTTTATGGGTAGAGGGACTGAAACCTGCTGAAATTCACCAAAGGATGTTGGCACAGTACAGAAGTGAAAACAGCATGACTCAGTGAAACATTTATAAATGTGTTGATAGGTTTACAGAGGGAAGAAGAAGTGTAACCAATGAAGCTTAACCTAGTAGAACATCAATATCGCACACATAAGCCCACATCAAGATGGCAAATACCAATATCAGAAAAGACCAACGGATTACATTGTCTACTGTTGCTTCACATGCCATAGTGAATGATGATTTTGGGTTCCATAAATTTTGCACAAGATGGGTACCCAAAACAGCTTGCTGATCTGCTATTGTGAATTTGTGGTATTGTGTCAGCTTCTATCTGCTGTAGTTACTGCATAGTTTTCAAATTACCTTTACATTTTGATTTACCCTCCTATTAATTTTTTTCTGCTATTTGCTGGGGAAGGTGTTGTATAAAGTAAAGGTTGATTGATGGTGTAATATTGTATGTTAATTGTGAGCACTATACTGTACTTGTAACCATGTGACTTTTAGTTGGGCCTCAATGCCACAGCCTTTTATGCCAGAAAACAATATAAATCCCACTACATAAGCCATAGTCTTTATTAAATCAACCCATTTTTGTCTCTGTCTCACTCAGTGGAAAGTACTAATAAAAATGTCTCCTTACTCTGTATATCAGTTTGATATTAGGGTGTGGCCATCACAATTTTAAGATTTCAGTTGCTCTTTACTGCTTTCATTTGAGTGACATGACATCTGTTAATGCACTGTACAATAAGAATTATGACCATGTGAGACATTAAAGGCATGAAATCCCAATATAGCCAATGACAATGAAATAGGATTCTGTACTTCAGTAACAAGTGTTAGAAAAGGAGGGGTACTTTAATGACTGAAAAGAATCAAATGTAGGTGGTGAAGCCTGGTGGAAGAGCAAAGCAATTTTGGAAGCAAACAATTTGAGTAATAAGCACAGTACAGCTTTTGGTCCACTCCTGGGATCCTTCACCAACTGTTGTCAAATCAAATATCAAGTCAAATGTTACTTTACAGAAATCTCAATCCACATAGAGAATTGCCCTGCAATAAATATCTTCTTGAATGCTCCTACAGGCAGTTGTGACAATGTTCGGTCTGGCTTTAGGGGAGGACAACCTCTTCAGTTTCTACATAAATCCCACAAGGAAGTCTGGTCATCTTATCCTGGCTCATGACAGATACTGTATATTAGACTGCAAACAACTTGTATTAGCAGTGAGGATTTTCCATGAAACCACAGCAGATTTAGAATTTGAAGCATGTTTAATTTACTTTGTGTCTAACTTCATCCTTTTGCTAGATTCTCCATTAGATTAGAAATATAATTTTATATTTAATTCATAGCACATTAAAACTAAACCTATTTTAACAGAGATGCCATATAAAAGTGGAAAATGTTTAGTGAAAGATTAATAAATTAATGCAGTTACAAGAGTAACAATTAAAATAAGATCATTTTAGGGGCAGATGGATATAAAGGGGGGGGGGGGGCTTTTTTCCTTAATGTGTACAGAAAAGCAGAAAAGATGTCTGAAAGGAAGGGTCACGAGGCAGCAAATTTACTAAACCACAGATCTATAGAAATCATGAGATATTAACCAGGCAAACAGTCAATAAACCAATACACCAAGCAATAATTCAAATTCAGCAAAAGACAAAATAAGGATTTACTATGAATCTTTTCTTTGAAAATGCTAAGAGCAGATACCAAGTAATTTGAGAGTTGATCTCATATAAAAAGTCAGATAGAACAGATTCACAAAATTACACTGCTGATGACATAAGTGACAAAATCAGACACAAATCCCCCAATCTGGACATATAAAAGCACAACAAAATTACATAAACTTTCACATGAAGTACCTCACATTTGGACCCTTACTGCATAACAGACAACGGAACTAAGTTTGTACAATTCAGAAGACAAGCTTCTCACCACAAACCTCCACATCTCATTTGCCATTTGTCGTAGACTGGAGTAATATCTTTTAACCTCTAATGAAGTAGAGCAGTTGGATAGTGATGTCTTTTTTGTCTCGAAGGAAAATTAAGAAATGGGAAGGTTGGCTTGGCATGCAAGCATGAACAAGGCTTTATTGTTTGTAATGCAGATAGTTAAGAGTCATAAAACAATAAACAAAAATTGTGCTTTAAAAGTTTATTCAGTTTTTCCTGTTTTGCTACATAATAATTGAACAAGTCCAGCCACCACAAACCTCACCCTTTGCAGCCCATATGACAAGTACTTGCCAATATTTATGTCAGGCTGATTGTGACAGAGTATATAACTTCTTACGGCAATTTAACATGAATGGCCAAGAATACTGACTGATGAGGATATGTGGGATGTGGATGTGTGTGTGTATACAGTATACACACAGAAAAACATAAAGGCAGATACTAGGGTTGTCTCTTCAATATTACTGAAATTACGTAACTCAAAAAATCATTTAGATGGGTTCTTTTTAGAAATTATTTTCTGTAGCACTTAATTTTTAAGGTCACTGCTAACAACTGCTACTTTATTTTACTTTAGATTTATGGATAGCTACTCGCATACTTATTTAAAACTTTGTGGTTGCTTCAAACTGACAGAAAAAAGAAATGGCACTGG
The DNA here is from genome assembly GCA_026402145.1 of Polypterus bichir lapradei. Lineage (NCBI taxonomy): Eukaryota > Metazoa > Chordata > Cladistia > Polypteriformes > Polypteridae > Polypterus > Polypterus bichir. The sequence continues at coordinate 5,153,526 of JANRMT010062815.1, forward strand.
CATTTCCCATTAAAGATAGGCAGATGTGTCTGGAACATACAGAAATAGACTATGCTGACACTGAATGAGGATGGCAGGATTGCTTCAGGGAAGTGGAGCTCGGGTATTATCTGAAAGATAAATTGATCTAACCATAGCTAACACAAACACCCATCTGGCATGTTTAGACTAGATGACAAATGCCAGAGTCTTTTAAACCTACATTTTAGAGAGGAAAAATAATTTTAACTGTGTGACATTTAATCTGGATCTAAACTGTGACTAAGAAACTAAGAAACTGTTTGTGATATTTAGTTTCTCCTCATTGAAGTCAGATGTGCTGAAAATGTCTCTGTAGGTCTACTTTTTAATATAGTTTGACTTATAAGGAATACATGTTAGAGAGAATGAGACTGCTGACTGGAGGGATTGGTCTTAGGGATGGAATGATTTCTTCAAGACTATAGTTGTCATAAGCATCATTTTCTGAAAACAAATTTGTGTTTCAAATGCCTCTTTTCTATGTTTTACTATATAATGACTATAAGGATCTTTTCAATGCCATCACTTCTTTTAAAACATAAAATATCAAGGTTCTTCCATGACACAAGAATTTTTGTGTAACATAACACAAGAATTTTTATGTAATTTTTATATAACTTCAAAAACCTTAAAATAATACACATGCAGACCTTCATTTTTAATCTTTACCCAATGGTTGTCAGGGTTATGGAGGGATTTCATTCAATTCAGGGAGGATCGGATGCAAGTAAGGATCATTCATTGAACAATGTATCTGTTCATCATAAGATGTGCAGAAACTAATGCACATCCACATGTCAGAGGAGCAATTCTGAATGACCTTTTGGAATTCCAGTACTTGGTAAAAACAAAAGTGTCCCTTGATGCAAGTCAACTGAGTCATTATCATATGTATGGCTAGGTTTGAATCAGTCTGTAAACAATGTTCCCATATTTATTATAGAGTATTTAATTCACACTAGTCACAACACAAAAACTAATATATTTTGTTAATAAACCCATAGCAATTCCCTCCCATGAATGGTCCCTTGTTAGTCACTTCTGAATCTGTGGTACAGTTCTTATCAATTCAGCTGAAAGGTGCTTTATTGACAGATGTTTTTTGTAATGCAAAATGCTTTAGAACAAGCTTTAGTTTATATAGTGTCTCTCCATTATGAACATTTGCAGGTATTATGTTTTATTTATATCCCTGTAAGCTTGGAACATTATCAGATGAGGTGGCTTGCTTGGAGTAATATTGTGAGTGAGTGATATGAGCTATACCTGGCATCTTGTGGATAACAGTCCAGCTCAGATTTACCTTCCAAATTAAAAGATATATGACAATGTCTCTAAAAATGCAGCCTATTCGCAGATCTTAGAATGTAGTTAAGTTCCCAATTAGGGTGCCTTCTCTGAAACATTTTCATGACTTCCCTATACTGACACTAGTATCTAAAACAAAAAATCCAGAGGTGTGCAGCTAAGATCATTTAGATTACGTGATAAGTTATGGATAGCTGAGGGGTGATACTGATCTTTTTTCAAGGATTGTTCAGGTGACTGGGTCAAGGCATCTCCAAAAAAGCAGATGTATTGTTCCTGGTATACAGTGGTTAATACTTACCCAATATGGTTCAAGGAAGGACAAAAGGTGAGCCGGCAGCAGGGTCATGAGCACCTAAGGCTCACTGATGTATGTTTGGAGTGAATGCTAGCCTGTCTGGTCCAGTCCCACAGACATCTTACTGCAGCAAAAGTTGCTGAAAACTAAATATTAGCCATGAGAGAAAGGTGTCAGAATGCACAGTGCATCACAGATTGCTGCATACAGTATGGGGCCATGTAACTGCAGACCAGTCACAGTGCTCATGCTGAATCCTGTCCACTGCTAAAAGCACCTATAATGGGCATGTAAGCATCAGTACTGGACCATGGAGCAATGGAAGAAAATGGCCTGGTGTGATGAGTCAAATTTTCTTTTAGATCATTCTTGTAGATCATAACCTGGGGAAGAATTGCCAGTAAGATGCACTATGGGAAGAAGGCAACCTGGCAGAAGCAGTGTGATACTCTGGACAGTGTTTTACTGGGAGACCTTGGGTCCTGCCATTCCTGTGGATGCTAGTTTGACATGTACCACCTACCTAAAAATTGTTTTAGGCCACATACACCCCTTCATGGCAATAGGATTCCTTGATGGCAGTGGTCTCTTTCAACAGGATAATGCATTCTGCCACACTGCAAAAGATTGTTCAGGAATGGTTTGAGGAACATGGCAGAGACTTCAAGGTTATTGACTTGGGCTCCAAATTCCCTAGATCTTAATCTGATTGAGCATCTGGAGAAAAAAATGAGTCTGATCAATGGAGGCCACACCTCGCAACTTACAGGATCTGCTGTTAATGTCTTGGTGCCAGATACCGCAGGACACCTGTTTTGGTGGCACAAAGTGGCACTACAATATTAGGCAGGTGATCTTAATTTTGTGGCTGGTCAGTGTATTTTAACAAGGTAACAGAAAAAAACATCTCAGGCTCGCTTCTTTATAGCTATGTATTTTTTGTTGGTCTCTGTTAATAGTGACATTGTTCTTACTCTGTCATTACTGTGTCTAAGAACCTGACAGAGAAGAACTTGAAACAAAAAAGTGTCTACATGATTAGTGATTTATGAATTGTGGGTGAATTTATATTTGTGCTATGCATATCTACAGCACTGTAAATTGATGTGAGCCTTCTTATTAAGTAGTACATTATATAAAAATAAATTGAATGAAATCAAAAACATTTATGCTAGTAAAATATTTGTGCTGGACATTTGCATGCATGTGGATCATGTCTTGCATCTCATGTATCAATCAAACCAGTGAAATTTGTTGTCCGGTGATGCATACAGTAGTACCTCAGTTTATGAATACATTAAGTGTGACAAATTCCACTATGAAGTGTGTAAGGAAATACATTTTAAGTTATTTGTTTACCTTTGATAAACGTACTGTTTGACTTATGAGATTACCGAACCAAACACTAGATTTGTTTGTCAGATCTTTAAATAAAAAAAAGTGATAACATCATAATTCTTATATCATTGTACTCTCTTTTTAGCATAATTTATCCTCATTCCATTACTGACTGGCTTACTGAATATATAAATGTGTCTCAATAGGCCAGACATTCAGGAAGATAGTGAACCCCAGCGCCATGCACTGAATGACCCCAAATTAAGTGATGGGGTGCCAGATGAAGAAGAGGAGGAAGAAGAGGATGAGGAAGATGAAGATGGCAGCCTGACAGAGAAATCACAGGATGATGTTTCTCCAGAAACTGTACCCACAGCAAGCTATGATGAGGAACCCACTTCATTGACCATGAGCTACGAACACACAAGAAGGTGAGGAGATTTTTGCTCCCTGCGGGCTGATAACTGTTGTGCTTTGTGCTCTGGGTAATGACTGACCAGTGTAATAAAGTTGGAACCTGCTGTTACACTGGGCTGGCGCTTGGTGAGTGCTCTTCCCAGGATTGCTTCATGTGTGTTAATGTTTACTGAGAGCAGTGCTTTTTATGTTGCTGTTGCAATGAGGTTTGTAGTCTTACTTTCATGTGACCCACTCAAACAGTGTTTAATAGTTTAAAAGTTTAATAACATGAAGATGACATCTGATGACCCTCGGCTGCATTTATACTTAGCGAGCCACAATTTCAAACAGTGAATGTTCTGTTAAACTGACCAGCACTTTGACTGGCCAACCTTGTCTTGCCATTAGGAAACTCTAAATATATTTCAAATAGAATTAATAGAAGGACACTTTACGTATCCTTTGTGTTTTGTTCATGTATGTTGGCCCAAATACCATGAATCTTCTCTGCAGGTGTGTAGCTCATTCTGATCCTTATCAAAGTTCTTGCCATACAGTGCTCTGCCATGTGGTAGCACTCATTCTCTCAATCCAACACTCACATGAAGGCCTGAAATCATTTTATCATGTTATTGACTCCTTACCCACTAGCAAAAATTTAAAGTGAGCCATTGCACTGAAGGGGAAAGACTTAACAGTTAAATAATGAATGGAAGGATGCTATATATTTCAAACACTGTGGCAATGTGGAATATTGTCACTTCTCTTATTTGTTCTTTTGGAGAACTTTGGGTGTTCTGTACTACCCATCTAGCTAAACTTTCCACATTTGGTCCTTGAAGTCGAAGTGCTGGTCGCCATTTATCACAGTCATTCCCTCCATTTGTGTGTTATTCTGTCTTGTCCCATGCTGTGGTTTTTGCCAGTGCCACCTGCTTGCATGTGCATGTCCAGCTAGTGTCGGTGTGAAACCATGAAAATTGACACAAGGTGAACACCGCCCCCAACCTCCCTACCCCCTTCCTAATTCGTTGGTACAGGTGTATTGATGAAGATGAAGCAGGCCTCTTAGAACTGGACCATATCCCAACCTTCGGGAAAGGGCTGGACCTCCGTAAAAGCACAGAGGACTCCTTCGACGTTAAAGATATGTTTAACTCTGCATTAGAATCGGAGGCATTAAAAGAGACCCTGTACAGGCAGGCCAAATCTCAGGTATGTGCATAAAGATTTTTTAAAGACTTCTGAGGAGAAGGCCACACAGGTTCCTCTGAGATTTAAATATAATTGACAGATTTTAAATGCAATTGATAAGATACTGTAGAAAGTGCTGTTTGTACTTTTAGGGCTATTCTACAGATATTTACTTTAGAATACACAAACAATTTTGTAACTTATAGAATAAAACCGTGACTGTATCAACTCTTTTATGCTAGTTACTTTAAATCCACAAAGTATAAGATGGAGCAGTGGTTCTCAAACTCAGTCCTCTGGAACCCATGTAGCTGCAGGTTTTTGCTAGAACTTACTTCTGTTTGTACTTGTACTCCTAGTCTAATTAAACAAGCTGTTTCTGTGTTTTGTGGAGAGTGTAGAAATTACAAAACTAGGGGTTGGTAAGATTTTTTTTTAAGATTTTCGGCATTATCACAATTTTCATTCTCCTTTTCCAGGTGTTCTAATTACTTAATCCATTATTTACTAAAAAGTATGTCATTGGGTCTGACGGTGAAATTCAGCATTCAGTTGTTCGGATGTCTGTTCTGCTTGTTGTTATTTTGTCATTGTTAGGATGCAATTAAGGAAGCAAACTACACAGAAAAAGACACATGAATAGAGAAACAACACATGAGAGCTAAACATTTAAAGCTATAGCAAAAATACAAATATTTCAAAATTTATTAAATTGCTGTGCTTTTCTAAATGTAGAATAAGAGAAGGACCTGCTAATTAAATTAAATAGAGTAAAAATGACTCATTTTATAACGGGTTGGAGCAAAATATGTAGCCACAGGGGGCTCCCAGAACTATGTTTGAGAAGTCACTGAGGTGAAATGATATGTGAGGATGCCTTGCAGTTGCATTCTGCCCACACTTGGTTCCTGACCTGCAGCCAATGTACCTGATAAAAACTCCATCAGAACTATTCTCATTCTGAAGCAGTAGTGACTCAATGGCTGGAACAGCAAAGCTCATGCTGGGCACCATCCCACCACACTATCACAATTTTAGTTGATTTGTGATTTTGTCATTATTTAAAGGAGCTAGACGACATTTGGTCCTGTCAGAAATTAAAAGTTTTTTGGAGATAACTAGCTGAGTTAATAATCCAGAAACATGATATCATTGTAGAGGCAGGAGGCATGATCCTGCTGATGAGATGCTTATCATAAGTCCCACAACAACGTAGAAATTTTAGGTTTTAGCATAATTTTCAAACCCCTTTCTGGAAATGTAATGTCATGGACCAATGTTAATTTGTGTGGATTTTTCTTTTTTTTGAGGGGGTGGTATCGTGTGTGCCTTAGTGAGCCTTAGAATCCATTAATGATCTTCATGACAGTCTTGATTAAATCAAAGAGAAACTAGAGTTTCTCTTTGATTTAATCAAGACTGTCATGAAGATCATTAATGGATTGTTAGGGATACCAGGACTATCCCCTGGAGCTAGGCCTGTGAATTGTATTTGCCAGTCAGAATATGGTGGAAGGTTGACCCAGTGCACCATGTTGACTGAATACAGATAAGGTGAAGGATGCAGGTTAGGTGCAATTCCAGACAGGTTAAAGTGAAGAGTAGGAAGGATTCATGCGTACTTGAACCTGGCAATATAATCTGGCTCCTTGGATGTGGGACATAACTTCTCTCTCAGGGAAGGAATCTAAGCTTGTGTAGGAGGTTGAGAATACAGGCTAGATAAAGTCAGAGTCAGCTCTACACCATTGACAATAGAACAAGACCTCAATAAGGATGGTCTCTCATCTGTGGTGGAGTTACCCCAGAGACATCCTGAACTGGTGTGGAAAAACTCACAAGCTCCTGACTGGATTGCGTATAGCTGGAGTTTGTTCTAGTGGATGAATGGATCTCTCATTGCAACTTCAAGATACTGGGAATGAAGTTTAACTGTTGTTTGCGTTTACAGACCAAACTTTTAAGATTACTTAACCTTTTTAGAAACACTAGATTTTGTGTTTGAAAGCTGTACTTTGCTGACTACTACTGGGAGACTTCAACATTCACAAATGGGTAATGGAAGGTTTGCTCAGAACAACTAGCTGATGCCACTGTTCAGGATGAATTAATTCTTCACAAACAAAAGAGCTTCTCTGTGATCTTATGAGAGGTTAAGGGACATAGAGAGTGAATGGACTGTCTTTAGCATCTGAAGAGTAAAAGCAGCTGCAATGAGCTGTGGCCAGGAGGTTGTTGGTGCTTAACGTAGTGGCAACCCTAGGCCTTGTTTGTGGACACCAGTGAAAAACTGTCATGTTTAACAAAGTTCTTCCACCAGCTTGATACCCTACTTATAGAGAAAAAAGCACACCACTGAGGTTCATTGAAATTCAGAATGCTCTAAATTCCATTAATGCTAGCTAATATCCTAGCCCCATACTCAAAGTCAGGCATCTATTACTGTCTTTCCAAAAAAGAATAAGGACCCTCATGAATGAATATCTTACAGACCAATTTCATTATTGAATGATGATATGCCAGATGAAGTTTTACTGAAGTAAGAGTAGAGAAAATTATTTCTTTAGTAATATAAATAGGACAAAACTGGATTTGTTAAAGGCAGACATCAATTTTCAAATCCCAATGATTTTGTGATGTATTATACTCCCCTTCAGCATCTGAGCTTCCAGAAGTCTTGCTATCTCTGTATAGATAAAAACTGTTTGATGGAGTGGAACTGGCATATCTCCTTACTATACCGAACAAATCTCAGTTTGGATGTACAGTAACAGTTATGATTGAATCATGTTCCTATTGTATACTCTTGCCTATAAGCCTGTGTTTGGTAAAAAAAAATATTTATTCCATGTCCTTCATATTAGAGTGTGGAACTGGACATGGTTGTTCACTATCACCAGTGCTTTTTTCTATCGAATCACTGGCCATCCATCTTTGCCAATAAGGTCCACAGGAATAGAACAAAAAGCATCCCTCTATATGCAGAAGAAATGTCTGTTTTTGCTAATCCAACTATATCATTGTCATTCTAAATCTATTAGCTCAGGGACTCTTAACCTTCTTGTCCATTTTAGTGTCTTTGAGACCTATTCCTTGTTGAATGCCGAAACGATTATCAGTGATCCCCCTTGAAGATTCATGGCTGATAATAAGGTGTTCAACTCTAGCCTTCGTTAGTTGGGAGAATTAATATTGTTAAAATGAGTGTCCTTTCAAAACTCTTACTTCTTGTTCAGAGTATTCCCATGTATATATATATTAACTAATCCTTTTTATAAAGTCTCACCTCAATTGTAAGGCAGGAAGGTCACATATTAAAAGGATGACCCTGTAAAGGTCAAAAGGAGAAGGTAATGGAAATGTAACCTTTTGGTTAGACTTGGAAATACAATATTGCTCAAATTCCCCACTATATTCCCCACAAATTCCCTGCAGTTCAGTTGCACATCCCTTGCTCAGAATATTGAACCAATGTAAGAAACAGCAGAAATATTGTTCTCTCTAGTTGCAATGCAAGATCATTTTTATACTTCATCCCTCCTTAATTTATTGCATCGTATTTATGGAAGACATCTAAAAATGAAGAGATCTTTATATTAGCAATGAGATTGCCCCCTTTGCTAAACTGTCTTAAATATTAAAGTGCTTTAACACATTTTGTTATTTACATGTCAGAAACCATGTTAAAAGGAACCTACTTAACTTCCCAAGCATCCATGTTAAAATATATTTTATATAATAAATTGCAAAATTTTCCCATTGGGACAAGCGGAGTATTTATCTATCTATCTATCTATCTATCTATCTATCTATCTATCTATCAATGGTGTTTGTAAACCTTATGAATTATTGTCACGGTATGCACCTGTACATCATTTTAAGCAACACTGGTAAATAAACTTATCTGTTAAATCTCAGGCAGATGATGGAACTTGATTTTTCATAAAGTACAGTCATCATCAATCTGCGCAATATATGCTATAAATGTGTATCTTTTTTCTCTCATACACTAATTTCTAACCTAAAATTATCCAAAATATATCAGGGATTATACAATTATTGTGAATGATGCCATTTATTACCAGCCTCGCCAAGTCAGGGGTTTTGGGATTGACCATTCACGTGGAAGATGTTTGCTTCTGTCAGACAGGGTCAGACATACAGTTATTCCTAACCATCTAAAGGCATTGTCCTGATTGACATAGGCTGGAACTAGATTAGATTATTTACCATTAAACTCACTGTGGTTTCCTACTCCAGATTCGCCATGCATTGTTTCAGAGCTATAACCACCAAGGCTACATAAAGTGGTGCCTGAATCCCCTTGTTCTCACTGAGGGCCCATTAGCTCTTTGCTGATAGCACATCCCTACTGCTATCCCCAAAAACCACAGATGGCCTAATACATCTTAAATGATTTTAAAAATAATGTCTTTGCATACAGCATTTATTGTTTGTATATAGTTTCACTTAAAACATTAACATACATTTTCAAGGTCGTACTGCTGAAAACTGCTTAAGCATTTCTTAAAGAAAAGCAAAATAAATTTCATCAGCTGGTCACAAAAATAAAATATTAAATGAGAAACTTTTTTTGTTTGCTTTGTGGAAAATACCAAATTTAATCACAAATTTCTGTGGAATGGTCATGCGAAGGATTAATAAGTGTACCAAATATGTAAACATTTGTTAACTATAAGTAGCATATTAGCTTATTACAACTGTAAATACAAATTCTTTTGTGTGCATTTCATGTACGCAAAACAGTGACACTTCACAGTTTAGTTTTATTATGTGTATTTTACTAGTGGCCACTGTGTTGTTCTACAAAGAGAAAGTGAAAGTTAAAAGGATACTGTGTTATAAGGGGCTTTTCAAACCTGCACTGCAGAAGAACATGAAATTGCTTCAGTATTTAATACTAACAAGCAACAATACTAAAATACTAAAACAAACAATGAAACAGAAACAAATATTTTTTTATATAAATACTAGGGGGCTCTGCCCCCTGCTCGCTTTGCTCGCCCACCCCCCATTTGGTTTCCCGGATATACAATACAATTTATTTTTTGTATAGCCCAAAATCACACAAGAAGTGCCGCAATGGGCTTTAACAGGCCATGCCTCCTGACAGACCCCAGCCTTGACCCTCCAAGAAGACCAGAAAAAAACTCCCCAAAAAAAAAAACTTGTAGGGAAAAAAATCAAAGAAATCTTGGGAAAGATAGTTCAAAGAGAGACCCCTTTCCAGGCAGGTTGGGCGTGCAGTGGGTGTCAAAAAGAAGGGGTCAATACAATACAGTACAATACATAGAACAGAATAAATCCTCAATACAGTATAAAAATAAAAATTCTAGAAGTACGGAGTAGAATTTAACATTAGAAGATATCATATACAGTAATATGCTTTGGATTTGTTTTAAGACCTGGATACCTCATTCATCAAGCTGCCTCCCCCATTTGGCCATTTCACAGCTGAAATAGCGCTAATCAAATGAAAGGACCCCTCTTTCCTACGTTTCCTGTGATCCTCCATCAGGGATGACTTTACCTTAGGCAGGCAATATACGCGTTGTGAAGGGTAGGTGCGTCTGAACATACGCTAAGGATATGCCGTCGCATCATCTGCTGTCTTCCTGCTGTTGGCGAGCTGCACGTTTTGCTTGTCTCTTGTTGTTTTAAGAGCTGGGAGAACATGATGCTTGTCTGACAGATGCAATCCAACAACTGTTAGGGTTAGATGCCTCTGGACCTGTTTTAAATGATGGCTCACTGGCTGGTCTCGCGTGACGTTCTAAAAACAATAGTTGTCCACTTTATTTACGGCCCCGGGCATGGTTAAATTCTTTCTTGCAGGACGTATAACGCTGCTCCCTCTCTCGCGCGATCGATTGCTAGCTCCCGGGGGGCTGACCTCGCGCTGCCCTTCGATCTTTTAAAAGCCTTTACAGCCGCTGTCCTTTTTCCTACTTTGTGTCTCTGCTGCTCGCGTTCTGATCGTTTCTCCGTCGTCATAAATATACACCTGACCGAATTGTGTTTTCTTTGAAATTACACTTGTCGTTGCTTTAACTGTTGCAGGTCCACAGATTCTCATAGTGTATGTGCCATTATTGTGTAAATCTACGTTTTGAGCATTGAATGATGTGCACTGAGACACCTGTATCTGTGTGTGCTGCTTCCCTTTCCCCTACTGTTTTTTTTTTTTTTTTTTTTTGCCTATTCTCTTCCGTCTCACGGTTCTTTTATTTGACTTTTGTGATCTTAATGTGAAGATCACATATCGTCTACTAGTCATTCATTCCACAGGATTTCCTTTTATAATAGAGAGATACTGTAAAAATGTATACACTTTACGGCTATACTTTCATATTACATGGAATAGGCATGTAAACAGCTAGTGATATGATAGATCTATACTAATAAAAGGCAAAGCCCTCATTGACTCACTCACTCACTCACTCACTGACTGACTGACTCACTGACTGACTCATCACTAATTCTCCAAGTTCCCGTGTGGGTAGAAGGCTGAAATTTGGCAGGCTCATTCCTTACAGCTTACTTACAAAAGTTGGGCAGGTTTCATTTCGAAATTCTACGCGTAATGGTCATAACTGGGACCTATTTTTTCGTCCATATACTATAATAGACTTCTGCTCGATGCCCATGGGAGGCGGAGTTACGCCTCCCACGTAATTTAGTGCCTACCCATATAAGGCCATTCGTCAGCGGCAATCCAATAGAAACACTGCCGCTAAATATTCACGGGTGAAGGACTGTGCTTATGTAGAGTAAGATGAGATGGTCAGGGTGGTGTTTGGCACAAACTCAGCGAAACTGCGAGAGAAACTTTTAAGTGCCGGGTCTTAGCTAACATTAAATACAGCCACGGACATCGCACGAGATGGCACCAGCACAGCTGGGAAACTTCGATGCATGTACACCGAGCGGCTCTCGTGAACTGACGCAGTGCACAGACAAAAAGCAACAGTTCCAAAGAGTGCTGAACAAAAACCGAATTACACAATTGAGAAGGCAGCAAAAAAATATGAAGCGTCTGATACATACAAGCATATTCATAAGTGCAGCTACTGCAGAAACAAAGCACACGGTGGAAAAAGTCAATGTCCCGCTAAAGGAAGACAGTGTAAAAAAAAACCCGTGCATGCAGTGTGTCACGTCTCAGATAAAGAGGAAGACGAGCTGTTTATTGATGCAGTAAGAAACGAATCGATGAATGAAACCTGTTATCTTTACAATGATTGACAAACACGGAATGTAACTTGAACACAACACATTGTACAAATACGAACCTGATTGAAAGAAATAATGATAATCAAATCCTTGATGACAGCAACACTCGTAACACTCACAAAACAATTACTGTATATTGACAATCATGTTACGTTATTTTTAAAATGTTCCCTTTTCTTTTTCATAACCTCTTTAACACACTACTTCTCCGCTGCGAAACGCGGGTATATATGTATATATATACCCCGATTTACATACTCTCAAATAGACAAGCCACACACCGTGGCGCAACGGTAGAGGCTTTGGTTAACGCAGAATCATGTTACATTATTTTTAAAATGTTTCCTTTTCTTACAACAAGCACAGCTGAGAAGCTTCGATGCATGAACTCCATAACGCGTTAAAAAAAATAACGCATTTAATCACACTTTGCATTCCAAGCAAAGGGGAACTTTTGTCAGTGCATGATTTCCTGGTACATCGATGACATTGATGCACACATCAGAGCTACAAAAATGTTAGAGTCGGAATAAAGCGCGTTCCTACGACTGATCGGAGGCAATTTTCATTTCAAAAGACTACCCGACGGAAGCCTTGATAAAAGCGTGGTTTTGTGCAAACTGTCCAAATACTAACCTGATTGAAAGAAATTATAATCAAATCCTTGATGATAGCAACACTCATAATGGTCACAAAACTATTACATTCACAATCATGTTACGTTATTTTTAAAATGTTTCCTTTTCTTAGCACAAGCATAGCTGAGAAGCTTCGATGCATGTACTCCATAACGCGTTAAAAAAAATAACGCATTTAATCACACTTTCAATTCCAAGCAATGGGGAACTTTTGTCAATGCATGATTTCCTGGTACATCGATTACACTGATGCACACATCAGAGCTACAAAAATGTTAGAGTCAGAATAAAGCGCGTTCCTACGACTGATCGGAGGAAAATTTCATTTCAAAAGACTACCCGACGGAAGCCTTGATAAAAGCATGGTTTTGTGCACACTGAAAAGCAAGCAAAATTAGATGCATTACAGAAAGCGGACTTTGTGGCTCTTACTGGGGATCATTGGACTTCCGTGACCGTTAGTAATTCTAATTACATCTAATTACAAAATGTTCAATGATCACACTGTTTTAGCCTAATGTACAAAATAATTTTGGCTAAGGTTACTCAGAGTTTAAAGATTAAGTTGGTCAAATTACCTTTTATGTTTCTGACTTATTTTTTTAAGAAGAAAAACTGCACTTTACGTTGAAATTTTGGTTATTATTATTTAAAGACAATACCATTCTGAAAATGTACTTAAAGTACTTAAAATATCACTTTATTTTTAAGTCTGCCCAATTTTAGCCAGGGATGATATTTTTGTTTCTGTTTTGAATTAGAAATGCAGTTTAAAAGCATTTTTTTTTTCAGAAATTAAAAGAGCTTGAGTTTACAATATTCATGTCCATGTCTATTATTTGATTCTGTCGCCCACTAAAACCCTTTTAAATTAAAAAAAAACATTTGCGATTTGGAGCAAATTTTCATGTGTGATTACATACGATTAATCAAGATTAATTATTACACAGCCTCTAATTAATTAGATTATTTTTTTTAATCGAGTCCCACCCCTAATATATATATGTAGATATATATATGTAGATTTGTATATGTGTATATACAGTATATATGTAGATATATGTATATATATGTGTGTGTGTGTATATATGTGTATATATATGATGTGTATATATATGTGTATATGTGTGTGTGTATATGTATATATATATATATATATATATATATATATATATGCCAGCAACACTCATGACAATGACAACACAGTTACATTGTCAATCATGTTACGTTATTATTAAAATGTTTCCTTTTCTTTTTCATTACTTCTTTAACACATTACTTCTCCACTGCGAAGTGCGGGTATTTTGCTAGTTGCTTATAAAACTGTTGACATCAGCGTTCCCTCACATCTTAGAGTTGGCGCACATGCATCTTTCCACCTGATGCTGTCTCTTGGTATCCACCTCCTTTACCATCTTTTGATTGCCTTTTAGAGCAGGGTGGCAGCTCCCTTCTCATTTTGTTTACAGTTCAGTGCGGAGCAGCCTTTTGTCATTTTGGGCAAGTAACATATTTGCCATGGACTGTAATGTGAAAATACTGTCAGCAATGACAAGTCTTCCATTGCCTGTGAAAGTCTCAACAAGTCAAATTCACTAAAGCCCTTTCTCCAAATAGGGAACAGTGCTTAGTACATACAGTATTTATTATTTACATTAGCAGTTATCCTTAATTTTTAATGCTAGCTTTCTTTGACATGCACTGATTGAAGGAGCATAAACCTTTAATCAGCAATAACTGTTTGCTTATAACACATACAATCATTTGGCATGAACTATGCCAAGTGTCTAATGTAATGGCAAAGGTGTCAGTATATGAAGAACACACCAAATCAGTATGACTTGGGACAAGAAGAACACGTTAAATACAGTATAGTAGTTCATTGTGGAAGGAGCAAGAGCACATTACTGGAAGACTGTTCACCCACAATGTTTCCACAGAGGATGCAGACCTGATAATGTACTGTATGTAAATGTATGTGCTGCATGAAGATGTTGACACACATCTGAGATTGAACCATGTAGAAGTTAGAAGGATCAATGGAATGTGGGTCTTGGCTGTAAATGAGGCAACATTTAGGAAAGAAAAATATGACTTGAATACACATCTGCTGTCACACCATTATCTGCATAGGTGCTTCATTACATGTCCCAACATTTCAATATGGCTGTGCTCAAATCAGACGATTTTTTTTTTGCCAATGTGTGCCAGCATCTTCCAGCAGGCCAAAAGGTCAGCAAGTACAGCAGTGGCAAAAAATAGTAGAAGTCTGTTAGTTTGGTAAGGTTGTGGAGTATGACTTTTGGACAGCTTTAAATAGTTTCTGGCAAAATATTGGCTGGAGTGGGTTACATGTCTGTTGCTTAGGTTGTTCTGGTGATTAAAATGGACAAAGTGTCAAGGCCATGGGTGGGTACAATCAAACAAGGAATGCTGAAAGCACTAGATATTGTGAAGATTTTTTAAAGGAATTTTGGTGTCGTTTTTGATTCTGCCCCTTCTTATTCCGCCCATATAAACCATATTAAGAAACTTTCCTACTTTTACCTCCATAACATATCCCATGTTTGCTCATTAAGAAAACTGAGAAATTTGTCCATGCTTTTACATCACATCCAGTATTGATTATTGTAACTCCCTCCTGGCAAGTGCCACTTCTAATCGTCTATCACATCTTCAGTTGATTCAAAACTCTGCTGCAAGAGTCCTAACACAGACAAGAAACAGCCAGCATATAACACCCATCCTGCTTCACCTCCACTGACTTGCTGTGTCTTATAAAATTCTATTATTAACCTACACAGCTTTAAATGGCCTCGCACTGGACTATATCAGTGACCTTCTCAATCGCTATGCTCCTGTTCACCCACTAAGGTCCTCTGATTCTGGCAATCTTGTTGTGCCCCACACTAACCTGCACTCTATGGGTGACAGGGCCATCAGCTGTATAGCGCCCAGACTTTAGAATGACCTCCCTAAATTAATTATATCACCAAACTCCATTCATTCTTTTTAAAAAAACAACTTAAAACTCATCTGTTCAGGGAGGCTTTTAACTTAACCTGACATTCTGCTTCCTCTTTCAGTCTTTCTGTCTGTCCAGATGCTCAGTATAATTTGTGTGTGTTATGTCACAAATGATGTTTTTTGCTAGGCTTTGCTTTAGTATTGAATTTAGTATTTTACTCTTTTTGATTGTCATTTATTTTATTTAATGCCTTTTGATATCCTGTATTGATCTATTTTAATGTTCTAGTCAGGAAACATCTGTATCTAATGTTACATATACCTGCTGTTTCTTTATGGGACTTGTGAACCGCCTTGGGCATGGGAAAGGCACTCTATAAATAAAATGTATTATTATTATTACTATTATAATTAAGGCTTTCTGGGCATTTATATGAAAAGATAACCTTTCTTTTCTTCCTTTCTTTTGACAGGCATATGCAATGATGCTGTCTTTGTCAGAGAACAACCCTCTACATGCTTCTTCCCAAAATTCTCTGGATGCTTGGCTGAACATGGGAGGAGGAGCTTCGGAGCCTGGAAACTTTCACCCACTCAACCACATCTGAGAGAAGAGCAAGCAAGGGAGAGAAAAAAAAAATAAGGAGAAAAGACACAGGGACAGGGAACACCGTGGCATGCTAGGGGAAGCCTCACTGGCACAGAAAGTGGCACATTCATTGGCGGCCTTTCTTCACTTCGAACTGGAAGAAGCAGAGGCAGCCTTGTTTAGTCTGGTCAGAAACTGTAGGTGGTGGTGTCATGGGAACTAAGTTAAAGAATGCCCAACTGATGCCGCCTCTTTGGAGTCGCAGTGTTCTGGCTGCACCTGAAAAATACCAGATACTTTGAAGGCTGCCAGTGGCACTCTTTCATTTATAGACAGCATCAGCTTCTCAGGTTTTGTTCTGTTAAAAGTAAAAGACTATATATGTATATATACTGTATATGTATATATGTATACACAGGCACACATATAGTGTGTATATATATATATATATATATATATATATATATATATATATATACACTATATGTAGTATATATCCATTATTGAGCATTTTGTTTTAGGAATCCAGTTATATAAAATTTATAACAATGAAAACGTTTTGCATTATAAAGATTAAAAATCTGAGGTCAGACTCATCAGAAGTGCTTTACAGGACCACATCTTTTATCCACCCTTCACCAGAAAGGAGCGACTGGCAGGGATGGGCTTGCACCAAGGTTTCAAATCAGACTCTGCAAAGTTGTCTCTGCGCTGTAAAGTGAAGTGACAGACCTTAGCTGCTGGCCCAGCACGCCTCTCAGATGATATGACTTTGTCTCCACAGCACTTGTTCCAGTCCAAAACTGGCCGTTGCTTGTGGGGGTGTGAATTTTGTCTTTCCTTTTTGTTCTGTTTAAATGTGGTAAACCACAATGCAGCTCTAAATGAAGGTTTTGATTTATTGATAGACGTTACATTCCTCTTAAAAGCGGATCCACACGTTCCAGCACATGGCTTCTTTTTATCCAATACTTTGGATGTATTCCTCAAAAAGAAGGGTGAGGGTTATAATAATCCTGTCTTCTTATTTTTTCCTGCTTAAATTAATTTGTTTTCTTTTTGTATATTAATTACAATATTTAGGGTTCATGTACAACTTAATTTTAATATAATTGCTTAGGTTGGTTTGGGAGCATGCACTGATAACACATTGCTGCACCTACCATTAGAGGAGGACCAAAATTAAAAAGAAAATGTATAATTAACTGTAAAGTACATAGAAGGAGCAGGTTCTGTGCCAAATAACTCATAGACAATGTTTTTATTCACCGACAATCAATTTTTGTTGATGTTTTGTTGATGTCACTTGCTTTTATGTAGATTTGTTCATGTTGTCCAGATGATGAGTATTTATTTTTTTTTCCAGGAGTTACACTTTTGGATGTAAAGTGATATTTCTGTTTTACCCTAAAACTTCTTTCATCATCAGGTTGCATTTTTTGAAGGGCATAAGGAGAAAAACATAGGACAAAGCAGGGTGTTGTGCCAATAATTATGGATGTATAATAAAATACCGATAAATACAGTCTATTGGAATATGGTTACCTTTTGAAAGTGGAAAGCATTCCTGCAAGGTGGGAAGCATTGCCCTTTACTCCTGCCCGAGTTATTAACTCCATTTTCTTACTTGTAAGCTCAGACGGAAGTGTTCCCCTTGCCTGCACAGCATATATGGAGATGCAGGTCAGATGGCCATCCAGATACTTTCACCAGAGTTACAATGGCGACTTTTATATGCCAAGTCTCTATTTCTGAGGTAGCCTCAGTTTGAATCTGTTACTGTGCAGAGCCGCAATCCAAAGCAGTACATCCACCATGCAGGAGGAGCCATAAATGCACAATAAAACATAACTTGTGCTACAACGATATAGAATGAAGTATTATAGAGCACTTTTTTAAAAAAATTCTGTAGATAATAAAGAATGATGCAGAATAATTTTGCATCTATAGAATATAAGACTGTTTTCTCGATTCGAAAGAGAACTTACAAAAGTGGCTGACTTTAGTTATTGATGGCAATCCGCTGATGCTCACAAGTGTTTGCCTTTGTGTAGAACACGACCCTGTAATATTTCATAATGTTAAACAAATTACTCAATATTGTTCATGTTTACTTCAGTTGGAAGGTGAGTTCATTCTTGGACTACACTTGAATGGTTCCACTTCATTCATAAATCCTTTTTTGCGTTGCCCGCCCCGGTATCTTTAAGGCTTTTCCTTTTATTATTATTTTTTTCTGTGTCCTGCAGTCCTGTGATCTTCTTCCCAGTTTGCAGATGACAGCTGCTACTGCTGCTGCTGCTTTAATTAAGTGAAAGAAAAAATGTCATCTCATCCACTGAGCACTTTCACTGTGTGGGGAAGCCCAACAGCACACGTTGTTATGTTGTGCAAATGAGACGTGTCTGACACTTGCTCGGCAAAATCTTATTTTGGGTAGTTTCTGTGCTCCCCCTATCCATGTGTGATGTTTTTTCACTTATATTTCTTTTTAAAGATGTGCAAATACTGTATATTTTCACAAGGATAAATAATCGGGGGCAATTTCAACGACCTGCGCTTTGGTATTTAGTGACAAGGATTAAGAGACGTCTTAAAGTACTGTTGAGGAAATACTAATGACAACCTGTAGACAAGCTTGAAGGAACTAATGATGAAGATAATTCTGTTTCACACCACCAGCTTTGTTGAAGCTGAAAACCCCAAGGCTGTTAAAATATAGCTCACCAAATTGTTTAAAATCAACATATAGCCAGTTTTTGTGGCTTTTTTCACTGTTACAGTACATATACTGTAAATAAAGTTGTTACTCTAAGAAATGTACATTGTTCTAAAAGCAAAATACAATATGTTGTGTAAGTCTGGAATTCATAAATGTATGGGGATGTTCAAAATGGATGGTGCTTGTTTCATTTGAATTTAATTGTACATTTCCTCTGTTATGTTTATAAGGAAAAAAAATAACTGTGCATGATGTGTGTTTAGCGGTCATTATGGTGTCCGTTTGTGAAAGTTTTTATCGAGAAAAAGTTTAAAACATTCTGTAGATGCACTTATTGTACATGTGATTAGTTTGTATAATGAAGACTCAAAGTCACTAACTGCCTATGAAGCAGGCAGTTGGTCATTGCTTAACTTACTTGTCGGTGGGGTGGGGAGGGGATATAAAAAATTTTAAGAAGAAATTGAAAGAGTGCGTAGAGTAATAATAAAGAGAGTAAAAAAGTATTTCTGAAATTGCAGTTCATTTTGATGCTTGTGATTATTAAAGATGTACTTCTTTAGAGAAATTGCATTAAAATAAAAAAAAAATCTGATGTTAATTCTGTAGAATAGGAATGTATACCAAATGTAATCTTTCCAATGCTATGAAGAATTTATACATGAGATTGATATGCAATAAAAAAGTGTGCTTTTTATGGAGATTTTGCCTTTGTTCTAAATTGGAAATAACTTGCAGGCAAAATTTTTAAAATAGCCCCAAACCCCAGACACAACCACACAGACACAAGTCCCAGTTATTAAAAAGTTCCAAAAGTGTAATAAACACATATCTTTTCCACACTCTTTTTCATCACAGGCAAGCTTTGTCCACTTCCTCCCGACTGGGACTCGCCTGGATGTGGCAGGGCAGCTCCTTTTATCTTGGACTTGGGAGTACTTCTGGGAGGATTCCCACAAAGTTAGGATTATTATCCCCTCAGCTCCCCCTGCATCATGAGACTACAGGTTTCACCATGTCCTGCGGACATCCATGTGGAAACTCTAATCCAAGGGCACCGCTACCCAGAATATTCACTAACGTTCATCTTCCCCAAGTCCTTCCATTATGCTGGCCTCTTGGCCTGATATTGTTCCGGGGTCCATCCCAGCCGGGGATGCCAGCGTACCCATCCTGGCATAGGTATCTTCTGCCTGTCTTCTGGGTGAGATAGGATGATCTTTGCCCTGTTTCTTGTGGTGGCATAGGGCTGGCCTCAATCTACTTGAGGAACTATACTCCTTCCCAGCCGGGATGCCTGCCCATGTGCGACAAACTAAAGAAAAACAGTTTTCGCTAATGGAATAATCATTTAGATTATAATCAATAATCATTTAGTCCTGAGGCCCAGAAAAACCCAGCTTCATTGAAAAGCTCAATTAAAGGTAAAAAAAAATTGGAGAAACCTGCAATGATGTTTTACAATTAATAGTCGGAAAAGAGCAATTTTAGTGACAGTCTACAGCAGTTGCAGAATCGTGCAGATGGTAGCCTGTCAGATTGCAGGTCAGTGGCATCGTGGTTTGCTGCATTCCATTTGAAGTGGGAAGTTGGAATTTTCAACTGGCTGTCCCTGCAAATCAGAGTTCCTACTTGGAAACTCGGGGCTGTTGTGTCAAGTCCAATTTTGTCTGACATTCAGATTATGATGTCAATCAAAAATAGCAACATACACTGCACGCTTTAAAGAAAGCTGTAGTATTACACTATTTATTAGCATTTCTGTCTATTTGTGTCTTATTAAATCATTCACACAGTTCTGTCCAACTTCTGTCTGTGGACATGTTGCTATAAAGTGTTGTATTTTTGGATGGAGCAAGTACAACAGGTTTTCCTGGACTCATCCATATTGGTTTTTCGAATGTTTGACAAGTACATGGTCTACATTGGTGTGATGTCATTCCCCAACTCCAATTTCTGAGGTAAATGTAATGCAGTATAGGTCCTATCTGTATCTTTTCTTAATCTTGATCTTACTTATGTTTTGTATGCAAAAATATATGTAGAAGGATAATAATCAACACTACATAAATCATATCTAAAATCCAAAATTATTTATTATGCAGGTTAGGTGCATTGGCGATTCTAAATTGTCCCTAGTGCGTGTTTGGTGTGTGGGTGATTGTGTGTGTGAGCCCTGCAGTGGGTTGGTGCCCTGCCCGAGGTTTGTTTCCTGCCTTGCGCCCTGTGTTGGCTGGGATTGGCTCCAGCAGACCCCCATGACTCTGTAGTTAGGATATAGCAGGTTAGATAATGGATGGATGGATGATTTCTTAGAAACAATGTTGCTCTAAAAATGTAACATATTAATATTGTTCAATATTTACATCTGTCAATTTCTTATGTTTTAAGGTGTGTCTTTATTTCTGATTATCTTACTTTCTGGTAGCAAATTAATAGCTTTTATTTCACTTTGAATTATCCATTGTTTTCTTCAATAATTTCGGTAATGATTAAATTACTAGTGTCCCATAAGAAATCACAACCTTTGCTTTCTCTATCTGTCTTGCATTGTTCTTTATTACTTCACATATCTGACCGGATCCTGCACAGTTATGTAGCTGGGAGTTTACAGTTATAAACTCCATGTTGTATGTCATTAGTATTCTATGCATTTTTTCTGTCCCTGTATATATTGTATATGTATTGTGGAAGATCAGCCTTGACACAGACAGACACAGACTCCAGATGTCGAAAAGCACACACATTTTATTCGTGGGCACACAATAAAACACAATACTCAGCCCAATACAGCTCACGGTCCTTTAGACTTTCTTTTCTTCTGCCGCCTCTACCCCTCTTGTCGCAAGCTCCGTCCTCTTCCACCCAACTCCAGCTCCCCGAATGGAGTGAGGCGGCCCCTTTTATGGCGCACCGAGATGTACTCCAGGCGCTCCCTGATGATCTTCTGGAAGCACTTCCTGGTGTGGCGGAAGTGCTGCCCTTGCACCCAAAAGCACTCCAGGTGTATCTGGTTATTGTTTCATCTGTGCTTCCTGGTGTGGCAGAAGTGCCACAGTCCATGGCTCAGGAACCCCCTGGTGGCGGCCCTGATGGAATCCAGGGGAATATACTGCCCCTTTGGCGGTCCTTCCTTGTTCCAGGCATCCCGGTGGGGCAAGGTCCCTGGTCGTCTGCCACAGTATATAATATGTATACATACTGTATATACACTCACCTAAAGGATTATTAGGAACACCATACTAATACGGTGTTTGACCCCCTTTCGCCTTCAGAACTGCCTTAATTCTACGTGGCATTGATTCAACAAGGTGCTGAAAGCATTCTTTAGAAATGTTGGCCCATATTGATAGGATAGCATCTTGCAGTTGATGGAGATTTGTGGGATGCACATCCAGGGCACGAAGCTCCCGTTCCACCACATCCCAAAGATGCTCTATTGGGTTGAGATCTGGTGACTGTGGGGGCCATTTTAGTACAGTGAACTCACTGTCATGTTCAAGAAACCAATTGGAAATGATTCGAGCTTTGTGACATGGTGCATTATCCTGCTGGAAGTAGCCATCAGAGGATGGGTACATGGTGGTCATGAAGGGATGGACATGGTCAGAAACAATGCTCAGGTAGCCCGTGGCATTTAAACGATGCCCAATTGGCACTAAGGGGCCTAAAGTGTGCCAAGAAAACATCCCCCACACCATTACACCACCACCACCAGCCTGCACAGTGGTAACAAGGAATGATGGATCCATGTTCTCATTCTGTTTACGCCAAATTCTGATTCTACCATTTGAATGTCTCAACAGAAATCGAGACTCATCAGACCAGGCAACATTTTTCCAGTCTTCAACTGTCCAATTTTGGTGAGCTCGTGCAAATTGTAGCCTCTTTTTCCTATTTGTAGTGGAGATGAGTGGTACCCGGTGGGGTCTTCTGCTGTTGTAGCCCATCCGCTTCAAGGTTGTGCGTGTTGTGGCTTCACAAATGCTTTGCTTCATACCTCGGTTGTAACAAGTGGTTATTTCAGTCAAAGTTGCTCTTCTATCAGCTTGAATCAGTCGGCCCATTCTCCTCTGACCTCTAGCATCAACAAGGCATTTTCGCCCACAGGACTGCCGCATACTGGATGTTTTTCCCTTTTCACACCATTCTTTGTAAACCCTAGAAATGGTTGTGCGTGAAAATCCCAGTAACTGAGCAGATTGTGAAATACTCAGACCGGCCCGTCTGGCACCAACAACCATGCTACGCTCAAAATTGCTTAAATCACCTTTCTTTCCCATTCTGACATTCAGTTTGGAGTTTAGGAGATTGTCTTGACCAGGACCACACCCCTAAATGCATTGAAGCAACTGCCATGTGATTGGTTGATTAGATAATTGCATTAATGAGAAATTGAACAGGTGTTCCTAATAATCCTTTAGGTGAGTGTATGTCAGATGACCTGATGACAACTGAAATTTCAGTAGGAAACTAGTCCTGTGGGCTAGTGCTGTTCCTTTCACTGCTACCAGCTATGACAATCTCTGCCAGACATAAAGTACTACAATTTAGGATCAAACATTGATGTTCTGTAGCTGTTTTGATTTTCCTCAGCAAAGGCAAACAGGTTTTATCTCAACAACAATATGCACAAAACAAGATCTACTAATGAGGGTATGATGTTAGTCTCCCACAGGGCACTCATTCTAGGAACATTTAGTAGCTGTTTGTTACAGACAATCCATAACTAGCATGGGAATTCAATAGCAACTGGCCACTTGTTTGCAGATCTGATAAGCAGTTGATCCCAGTAACTCCCATGGTGATGTCTTCCTCATTCTTTCACTCATACGGGGGTTGAAGTCAGTAGACAATATAGTTTCCTACACTATATTGACAATCTCTAAAAATCTAAAAAACTCAGATCTGCAGACAATACTTTTTCTTTTAATAAACAACAATATGGGACTAAACAAGATAACTTCTTCAGCAACTCCCCTGGACAAAGAAGTTTAAGAAGTTTGATTCCAGAGTTGATGCACAGTATAGAGGTATGCTTTCAAGCTGATCCAGGCAAGAACACACAGCCAAACCAATGTAGATACTGGCATACATGTTCTGGATGAGGTCCACTTAGGTTTGTCAATTTCAGATCGCTCTTTGTCTGGCTACAACCAGTAGACTAACTTACATACTTCATTATAGGTAACTTACAGACAACAAAGTTTGAAGAAATACAAGACTGAGACAAACAAGTCATACTGCTAGGTTTTGAGAATGACATCTAGAGATGTTAAAAAGTGTCAAACTCTTACTACACTGGCTATAAACAGCAAAATGTTGAAGAGTTATATCTCTCTATTATAAATAAAAATCTTGGAAAGGAGACCAGGGAGACAAGATGTGATTTTCTCAGAAGACACTTAAAAGACCCACGAGACGAAAGAGATTGTCCCAGGACCGTCTCGCGGGGACGTGGAACATGAGATTCTTGCAAGTCACACACTACTTACAACCATTTTCAAATAAGACCACGGTCATCAAAACTCTCAGTCATGTAAAGGCTTTTAGCAGACACAGATCCTCTGCTCTCAGCTCATATAAAGCGTATAAGGACAATACGTTCTAGATGAAACGTCAATGACTAAGCAAAGAAGAAAGAGCAGCGCGGAGAAAAGAGACCCCAAAGCATTGGAGAGAAAAAAATGCAATAAAAGATTATGAAAGCAGTGGAATTCGAAAGGCTCAAAAAAAAAATGATGGCATGATACACATGCAGAGAAAGCTAAAGAATATGAAAGCAGTAAAATTCAAAAGTATTAAAAAAATGATAGTAAAGATCGCATTAGCGCAAACAAACGGAAATTATTATTCGAAAAAAGGGAAAATAATTATCACGGACCAGGTGTAATTGAAAAAATAGCAGGACAAAGTGAGGTCAGAAATAAAAGACAGAGTAGAAAAAAAAGTAAAACGTCATAAAGAGGTTCAAAAACGAGGGGGCAAAACACATGCAGAGCAAGCTAGAGATAATGAAAACATTTGAATTCAAAAGACACAAAAAAACATAGGTGCGATATACATGAAGAGCAAGTTAAAGAATTTAAAAGCAGAAAAATTCGATATTATCAAAAAAAGATAGTAAAGATCGCATTAGAAAGGCCAATAGAGATCGAATATATGAACATAGGTGAAATGTCAGAAGTATGGAAACATTGCAAGGCTCTGAAGTCTGAGACTTGTAGATCGTCTAATTCGTGTTGCCATCAGGGAAAAGTAGTGTTTCTACAAATTGAGGAGGCATGTCCAAGAGAATTAAAAGTTTTGATATTTGGGGAAAGTGAAATCCACTAACAGTCAGTCAGTCATTTCCCAACCCACTATATCCGAAAACAGGGTCACAGGGGGTCTGCCGGAGTCAATCCCAGTCAGCACAGGGTGCAAGTCAGGAACAAACCCCGGACAGTGCGCCAGCCCACCGCAGAATCCACAAACACTGCAGGCAAAATATAGGAGTCTACTATAATCTTTTCGCCTTTGCATCATTCAATGCTCAAAGCATAGATTTACACAATAATGGACTATACACTATGAGAATCTGTCGTCCCGCAACAATTAAATCAATGACAAGTTTAATTTCAAAGAAAACACAATTCGGTCAGGTGTATATTTATGATCATGGAGAAGTGATGCAAATTTTAACAGGCGACAAGAAAGGTAATGTAATATATATTCCGCAAATAACATTAGACACCAAAGGAGACCATGATAGGCCCGTCGTATTAAAATGTTTACAATTTCCCGTGAGAATAGCTTTTGCTATGACACTTAACAAATCACATGGACAAACATTAGAAAAAGTCGGAATATTTATTAGAGAAAAAGAAACAATATTCACTCACGGGCAGTTATACGTTGTGTTGTCACGATGTATCTCCAAAAAGGTAATTCCAAATACTTTTTTTACTGAAGTAAAAGTGCAAATAATGAAATTGAAACAATTCCAAAGAAAAAAAAAGCTTTTAAAATTGTATATCCGATTAACCAAACACAGAGGTTGGCGAGGGAAGCAAGCAGGGGGCGGAGCCCCCTAGTTTGATAAAATTAAACGAATCGTGGGTTGAGCCTCACAACGACATTAGTCAGACATGTTTGAGCATCACATATTAGTTGTATATTAACTGAATGAAAGTGCTTTCTGTTTACAAAAGCAAATTCATTTTGAGATGGTCCCTTTATACCAAAAGGTGTGCAGTCAACTGTGCCGATTACATGAGGAAAATCAGCAATTACCATAAATTGCCTTTTGATCTTGGCTTGTTCACCCTGTTGGTAAGGATATTGAGCGTATCTGGGCAGCATCTTAAGTATACTATCCCATACAAATGGCAGGGATGGTTGTGAGATTTCTGACCACTCCGTCAGTTCGAGGTGAAAAGTGTCTGTCACCAAATACCCTAGGAATCACATGATTTCTGCATGAATTTAGCATATAGTTCGAAGTGAACAGCTCTAGGAAGTCTAAATCAGCTTATAGGCCAGTTATCATCATGAGCCAAAAAATCATTGTGATCCCTAAAAACTGTGCCCATTATTAGTGATATCCTCTGAAAGAGCTAATGTTACCATTCACAGTTATGTTATACAGCACACTCTTTTTATAGACAGTATAGACAAACTACACACTGAAAGCAACATTGAGTGTATGTATTAGGCGTTATTACTAACGCTGAAGACCGCTGCATTGACAGAATAAATTAATTACATGTGATATAATTACAGGATAGTTCCGGAACGTTGGAATGGGACTAATGTGTCACTGAAATGTACAATGAAATAAGATTTTCTGTTTACTTCATTACCTTGCTGCCTGGAGTCACTAAAAAAGCAACACCAAAGATGGCTGTGTAGGACTTACAGATGGTCAAAACTTGTCACAACCTTAAGCCATTTCCATTGCAAATTTGTGTAGTTTATAAATCCTGACTTTATGCATATTTCTGACCATAAGCAAGTTGTATACATGAGGTCCCAGGTGCTAAAAACAGGCTTATCTAAGATGTTTCCAATCTCTGAATCCATCTTTCACAAATGTAGTTTGCTCACCGCTGTGTAACTTAGTAAAATGTCTGCATATTTTACAAAATACTGCATCTCTACCTGTGATGTAATCCAGACAGTTACATTCAGTACTTACATACCAGCATGAGAAAAAACTGTGTGATTTTCCAAATACTATGGTAACTGGAAATTTTAGCATCCTTGGTTGAGTGGCTTGCTCTTCCAAACCTGGCAGATTACATGGTGGTTTAAGCTAACAGCCTTTGCTGGAGATTCACCTCGGGTTTTTTGGGTCAGTGGGTGAGGAGTCTGACTCACTTTTTTCCAGCACCTTAGACACAAGATTCATGTTAGTTCTTGCTTAATGAAATTTAGGTTTCTTTTTGAAGAATTTGTTAATAGTGTTTCTTAAGTTCACTAAAATAGAATTCAGTAAGGTGTGAATGTGACAAACAGAGGTTAATCCAAAGCACTGAAAGCAAATTGCTAAACAAGGATGCATTAATGGGGGTGGGCATAAAATAATAAAACCAATAATATGTCTTTACTCGCACTTCTGAAAATTATTCAACAATGAGCTTTCAGTGTTCACTCAACATTGACTGCAACATCTAATCATTTAAGCATGTGCAAAATAACATCTCATGATTTAGGGGGGGCCAGGCCTTGTGTTACCACCCTTTCCTTGTTTTACTGAATTGTCCTATATTTGAAACTGACAAGTTTCAGTCTGTAGCAAATTATTGCAGAACTCTTATTTGTTCTTTATTTTATGCATGACTTTGAGACTATGAAAATAAACTATAATACAATCAATACTATATAAGACATTTTTGTTAATAAAACATTTAAAGGTTATGGTAGCTAAATAAATAAAGGAAAAAGCAAAATGAGCTCTTTCTCTCTCTCTCTAATTCACCTGCAATATGTCTGTTATAATAGTGGTGGGTTGCGGTTGGTTGCCGTGGGTCTGACAATCATGCTCAATCCACCAAGGGGACCTTCTCTGATTTACAGATGGATTAGTTGGTTTCAACACCAAAATTGTTGAGAAACACTTATAAGAACCATTTCCTGTAGCATATGGCATTGTATGTGATGTCAAGCAGTATGCTATTTGAGAGAGGCATATATTTACTACACAGTGAAGCGCACTCTAAGCTATAACAATCTACATTAAGCTCTGAAATTAAACTCAAAATTTTCTCTGACTTTTGCACAGTCAATACTTGTTGTTTTCAAATACATACTCCAATCCTCGTACCTCCATTCAATGCACCACCCTCCCCAAATCCTCCCCTCCCCCATTGCTTCCCAAAGGGCAGGGGTGTCCAATTCCTATCCTGGAGGACCACAGTGGATACAGGTTTTCATTCTAACCATTTTTATAGTAAGTGACCACTTCTTTTCTGGTCATTGACTTATTTTAATTGACTTGCTACTGTGAGGGAATAATACTTATTTAAGGATAAAATAGTTTGTGAATGAAGTGTTTTTGTGTGCAGTGTACATGAAGGAATAAATAAATAAATATTTGTGTTTGAAAATAGCATGAAGAGTGCTGAAATGGTCAACTAAAAAGACAGTGTGTTTCAGGTGGTGGTTGGCTGATGTTATGTTCTTTTATGAACCCAGTAAAACTGACAGTTGAGAGATACGGAGAAGGACAAGTAGAATAAGACTTTCATTTGGGTATGTTATTTGGGTGTGTAAGCCAATGAACCAATCAAGAGTGAAAACTCCGATGATGTACAGTGGTGTGAAAAACTATTTGCCCCCTTCCTGATTTCTTATTCTTTTGCATGTTTGTCGCACAAAATGTTTCTGATCATCAAACACATGTAACCATTAGTCAAATATAACACAAGTAAACACAAAATGCAGTTTTTAAATGATGGTTTTTATTATTTAGGGAGAAAAAAAATCCAAACCTACATAACCCTTTGTGAAAAAGTAATTACCCCCTTGTTAAAAAATAACCTAACTGTGGTGTATCACACCTGAGTTCAATTTCCGTAGCCACCCCCTGGCCTGATTACTGCCACACCTGTTTCAATCAAGAAATCACTTAAATAGGAGCTGCCTGACATAGAGAAGTAGACCAAAAGCACCTCAAAAGCTAGACATCATGCCAAGATCCAAAGAAATTCAGGAACAAATGAGAACAGAAGTAATTGAGATCTATCAGTCTGGTAAAGGTTATAAAGCCATTTCTAAAGCTTTGGGACTCCAGCGAACCACAGTGAGAGCCATTATCCACAAATGGCAAAAACATGGAACAGTGGTGAACCTTCCCAGGAGTGGCCGGCCGACCAAAATTACCCGCAGAGACGACTCATCCGAGAGGTCACAAAAGACCCCAGGACAACATCTAAAGAACTGCAGGCCTCACTTGCCTCAATTAAGGTCAGTGTTCACGACTCCACCATAAGAAAGAGACTGGGCAAAAACGGCCTGCATGGCAGATTTCCAAGACGCAAACCACTGTTAAGCAAAAAGAACATTAGGGCTCGTCTCAATTTTGCTAAGAAACATCTCAATGATTGCCAAGACTTTTGGGAAAATACCTTGTGGACTGATGAGACAAATGTTGAACTTTTTGGAAGGCAAATGTCCCGTTACATCTGGCGTAAAAGGAACACAGCATTTCAGAAAAAGAACATCATACCAACAGTAAAATATGGTGGTGGTAGTGTGATGGTCTGGGGTTGTTTTGCTGCTTCAGGACCTGGAAGGCTTGCTGTGATAGATGGAACCATGAATTCTACTGTCTATCAAAAAATCCTGAAGGAGAATTTCCAGCCATCTGTTCGTCAACTCAAGCTGAAGCGATCTTGGGTGCTGCAACAGGACAATGACCCAAAACACACCAGCAAATCCACCTCTGAATGGCTGAAGAAAAACAAAATGAAGACTTTGGAGTGGCCTAGTCAAAGTCCTGACCTGAATCCAATTAAATTGCTATGGCATGACCTTAAAAAGGCGGTTCATGCTAGAAAACCGTCAAATAAAGCTGAATTACAACAATTCTGTAAAGATGAATGGGCCAAAATTCCTCCAGAGCGCTGTAAAAGACTGATTGCAAGTTATTGCAAACGCTTGATTGCAGTTATTGCTGCTAAGGGTGGCCCAACCAGTTATTAGGTTCAGGGGGCAATTACTTTTTCACACAGGGCCATGTAGGTTTGGATTTTTTTTTCTCCCTAAATAATAAAAACCATCATTTAAAAACTGCATTTTGTGTTTACTTGTGTTTATATTTGACTAATGGTTAAATGTGTTTGATGATCAGAAACATTTTGTGTGACAAACATGCAAAAGAATAAGAAATCAGGAAGGGGGCAAATAGTTTTTCACACCACTGTAAGTCAATAAACCAATCAGAGTAAATGTCAAGATAGTGTTTAAGAAATAATTCAGCACTGTTAAGTGAATTCAGCCATCCATCATCCAACCCGCTATATCCTAACACAGGGCCACGGTGGTCTGCTGGAGTCAATCCCAGCCAAAACAGGGCGCGAGCCCACCGCAGGACACACACACACTAGGGACAATTTAGGATTGCCAATGCACCTAACCTGCATATCCTTGGACTGTGGGAGGAAATCCACGCAGACATGGGGAGAACCCAGGAAGTGAACCCAGGTCTCCTTACTGTGAGGCGGCAGCGCTACCATTGTGCCATCGTGCCGCCCTTAAGTGAATTCAATCATTTATAAATATGGGACAGTAATTTTGCTCTGTTACTACTCCCTGGACACCTCTTGCCATACTCCTTCTTCATGAAAAGAAATTTAAGATGCATGAACAAGATTCCTCCTGTCCAATTTCTGACTCAAAGAGGTCCTAGTTGAGGCCAAAATTTCTTTCTTTAATATATTTCCAGTTTAATTCTACCACACTATTAAGACTCAGACCCTTTAAATCAGGGGCGAGTAATACTGGTCATGGAGGTACGCAGTGGCAACAGGCTTTTTGTTCCGAACCCAGTTGCTTCTTGAGAAGTCATTTATTGCTGATGAAACACATTTGCTCAAGTTACATTATTCTGCTTCATTTTAGTTACCTCACTTGTTAAGATTCTGAACCCTTAAACAGCTGCATTCACTGTTTTTGATTGCTCCTTATTAGCAAAAAAATGCAAATGACAAAAGAAACAGTAGTTCTTTAACTTTTTTCCATTTACAGCTGTGTGCATTCATCGTGCACTATTTGGTTTAATAAAGTACTCAGAAGGAAGCTGAACTGTTTTAGGCTTCAAATCATTTGGATTAGAAAGGTAGCAAATCTAAATCTAATGACCTGACATTGCACAATTAAAACACTAACAATTCATAATATTAAATAAGGCCTGTTATTGAAAAGAATTGTTTTTTATTGATTGACAAGGTTGAAACAAAAACCTGCAGCCAATGCGGCCCCTAGGACCGGTGAATATCACCCTTGTCTTGGGTGCGGCTTATTTTTGTTTAGGAAATGTGGCAACTCTGGCCTAGCCCCCCTAAAGTTCCCACCGACTGTGTGAGGCGCAGAGAATTTCTGAGTATATATGCAAATCCCTCTGGGAAGTACAAGTTCCTCCACTACCATAACCTTGCCATTCTCAAGATCGCTATTTTCAAGAAAGAAAGAAAGTACGCCAAGCACGCATTACATAAACCAACAGCTTTTAACAGTGACATGAACAACTTACTTCTGTATGTGAAAAGGACAATGTGGCGTGAAAATATAACTACCTATTAACATATTTGTGGCTGTGCACACGGCGACGTAGCACACTATCTATCGGAATCTTTCTTACTAAAAATTGCAGCGAAGAACCACGCTCCCTATTCGTTTTGTGGTGGTGCGTATACTTGCCTAAGTACGGTTACCGTGCATTGTGGGATGTCTCGACGTGACAGGCGCGCTCGCTACTGTTTTGATGTGGGACTGCGCTTTGGCACGCGGTGATTATTTGTAAACAGCTGTTCCGCGCGCCATCGGTCACCGCTCCGTTCCTACGTCTGTTACTTCTATTTTTTTTAAATCAGTCATGCTCCAATTAAATGATTCAGTTGAGCCAGAAAGTCCAGGAGCTGCTGTGTTGCATACCGCCGACAGTGAAGATGGTTTAGATGTGGCGTTTACACAGCCGAGAGCCACTGCCGCCTTGGCTGGAAGGGTGGCCTGCTGCTCGCCGCTGCAAACCCTCACCCCTTTCCATGTTCACAATCCCACCGTACAGGCCAGAGTGAAGGACTACTTCGTGTTCAGGGTAAGCAAGTGTGGGGTGCTGCGTGAGAGACTTGTGGCTGTAATTGCTGTCCGAGAGTTTTATAAATTGACGGCATCATTAAATTGGTTTATTCATGCATCGCGAGACTCATTTCCTTGTTGCAACGTACTGACGTAGGAAATAAATAATTGAGTGTCGCCCTAGGTGACATGCCAAAAAAACCCAATTCGAGGCAGGTAGCAAGGCGTTTAACAACCACACGCAACTTTATGCCAAAAGTAAAGCAACAAATGTTGTGCTGTAGTATTGCTTCTTTATGTAATTTGCCCTTTCTGTAGGTTTCCTCCGGTTTCACCCAGGCATTCCCGGGTTTCTAGAGGGCACAGATGTTTTCTCAGTTTCTCAGCAAAGTACATGTGTGGGGATGGTGATCGTGGTAGACGATCATTTACATCGTATTAATGTCAATAGTAATGTTGTGTTAACGTTATTTTAATTAAATCAAATGGTTTTATTGTCATACCATTAGCGGTGCAACATATACATAAACACAGGACCCGTGTAAGACAGGTAAATAACTATATTGTAAATACGTAAATAAATAAATATAAGGGAAGCGTATAGTGATAAAAAAACAACGGTATGAACTATTGTAACACATGTACTGCATATAGATAAGATACTAGGAGCAGATCTGAGGTCAGTTGGGTCAGCACAGAGTTCATAGTCCGGACGGCCAAGGGGTAGAAGTTATTGCGGAATTGGTTCAGATGCTGCAGTGCCTTCTGCCAAATGAAAGTGGGATAAAGAAACGATGGGAGCGGACGTTCACAAGGCCATAAAGGCGCCTTTAATGGAGTGTAGAGAGATCCTAATGATTTTTGTTGCTATGTGTAAGTCTATAAATATTTTAAAGTTCCTTGGATGCAGTAATTGACAGACTGTTCTCTTCTTTGTCATGCATATCAGTCACATGTCCAAAAGTTGACAGTTCTTCATTGTTAGCTAGGATGAGATGTTCTAATCTGTTAAGTAGATCATACTAAACGGTTTGGGTTGATTTTTCACTCTCTGTTGGCCAAATGAGAACAAGAGTTGCAAGGTGTGTGATTGCACCAAACAATGAACTGGTTCCTTGTCCCTGGTCAGTCCCCTTCCTTTACATACTGAGGAGTAGGCTGTGGTATAGAAAGTGGGTGTAAGGTTTGGTAACAGGTGATTTTTTCATTTATTAATGGTTGTTTTTATTAAGCATATTTAATTGTATTGTAGAGATGGAGAAGGACCAACTGACAGTGTCTCTCTTAAGGCCTTGACAGCAGAAATCTGTTTATATGTGTATATTTTGCATTGTTTGTCTATGTATATAATAATTCATGAATAATTTTATTATAACAACAATCAGTATTATTCAAGTATATTAGTTTGTATGGGATTAAGTAGTTGTATAAACTAAGTAGCCTACAAGTATTTGATTAGGAATTTGTATGATTTGATATGGTGCCATCTGTAAAAGTGTAATAACCATTATGTGAGTTAAGCAATTTTTTATACACAGCAAATTCTCTTTTTATTTGTTTTATTCATTTTTCAGGTACCCGTTTAAATTAAATACACAATCATTGAATACATTACTGTTAAGTTGTGTGGTGCTGCTGTGTTCTAGAATAGCTTGGTTGCCTATACATTATTTTTACATAAGGGTGTTGTATTTAGAATGTGTAGTTATTCCATAAATTACTTTTTCTATATTCTATATTTGTTAAGATTGCAATAGCATGCAGCTCCTAATTCTTTACTTCAAGTGTAAATGATTTTCTTAAATGTACAAGCTAGTAATCTATAACGCTAGTTTTTTCATTAGGAAAGAAATGCATTTAATCATCATGGCCACATGTACTTTGACAGAGTTCACAAAACGTGCAGTTTCAGTTGCTGTCTAACTCCCAGTTTTGCTGGGATAAGCTCTAGGCCCTCATAACACAGATGTGGGTTAAATGTGGAATCGTAGTTCAAAAGTATTGAATATTTTTAAATTTGTTATTCCTCTTCAATAGAGAAATCCATGCATGCGATTTTCTGAATATGAATTTTCTACTAGTTGATTATTGGCAGCATCTGGTATAAAGCAGGGTTAAACCCTCCAGAGGTAGCCAGCCTCTCAAATTTAAGTTTATTGCCGTGTGTGCACAGTACAGCGAAATTCCAGTTTTTATGTCTTCACCAGACTTGTGACAATAGTAAAATACAAACAATAGACAAAAAAGAGATGGCGAATATGGCAATATACATTGAACTCATCATGCACTTAATATTTATACAGTAGTTGTCAGATCCTGGTGAGTAACATTGTGAACTGTGGGGGAAAAATGCAACCCTCTGTCTATTGATTTGAGTGCCAATGGACCTCGAGAATGGTGTGGGGAAGAAAAGAGACTGTGCCAAAAGGTTGGTGCCTTTAAAAATCTGTTTATCTTTCTAAGACAGTGTGTTTTAGTTCTGGACAGAATGGAGTTGTGTATCAGTTTTATTCTGCGCTGACTTCACCACCCTTCATATGTTATGGTCCTCATTAGTGCTGGGCAGTACACCGGTTCATACCGAAAACCGTTTTTTATTTTTGTTATGATATGGAGTTTTCTTATACTGCAACACTGGTTTAAATTGCCTAAACAACGTTCGGAATGTGGCGCAGCGGGAAACTGTTCAAGGGGGGACCTTTTTCACTGCTACACCACTAAATAGGCATGCAACTGAGTACATGTGGTAGTTGTAGGTATTGCTCGGTGAAAATGGACAGAGAACATTCCGAAACGGAAACTGAAGCTGTAGCTGACCATAAAGTTGAACATGATGACACAGAAGAACTTTTGCCGAAAAAAAGGAGTCATGTCCGTTGCCTGGAGATACTTTGGTTTTAGAAGGTCGGATGTGGACCATTATGTTCAAATGTGTGAATACTGTTTCTATAATACTGGATAATACTGCAAGCCAAGTTGTACTTGTTTTATTTTTTTTTCAATACAGTGTAATGTACCTGGGTACTGTGTAATAGTGTGACGACATGTTGACTTTATTCTCAACATTTCCACTTTAATCTCGACGCTTATGACGAGAATAAAGTCGACATGTTGACTTTATTCTCTACATTTCTACTTTATTCTCGCCGTTTATGTCAAGATTAAAGTCGACATGTTGACTTTATTCTTGTAATTTGTCATTAAAGTAGAACATCGTAAACTAAACTTCATCGTAAAATGAATATTTAATTTTATTAGATTTTCTCAAACCCTGTCATAAGTTATATAGCACATTAAATGCTTTGTGTTAAGTGATCCCTGAGCCATGTTAAATCGGTACGTGCTTCTTAAACTGACTTCCTCTTATATTTGTATCAAGTATATATCTTAGCATTCTAAATTTTCAGAGAGCAGGAATATCATGAAGCGAATGGATTCTGTGCGGCGATTGCTGCCTGCGCCTCCTGTTAGTGTGGAGGAAATCAGTTTAAGAAGCTTAGTGATTAACAACTGGGTCGGGGAACACAACACAAAGCATTTAATGTGCTACATTAACTTATGACAGGGTTTGAGAAAATCTAGTAAATTAAACATTGGTTTTAGGATGAAGTTTAGCTTACGACATTCTACTTTAGTTATAAAATAAACTTTGAGTATAATGTGGAAATGTTGACTTTAATCTCGACATAAATGGCGAGAATAAAGTGGAAATGTCAAGTTTAATCTTAACATAAGCGTCAAAATTAAAGTGGAAATGTCGGGAATAAAGTCAACATGTCGACTTTATTCTCGACATATAGTTTGTTCTTTTCTTCCTTGTGTCCGTTTTTTTTTTTCTTCACCGTGGCCCTAATACAATTCCGTAGGGTTATACCACAAATCTATACTAATAAAAGGCAAAGCCCTCACTCACTCACTCACTCACTCACTGACTGACTGACTCATCACTAATTCTCCAACTTCCTGTGTAGGTAGAAGGCTGAAATTTGGCAGGCTTATTCCTTACAGCTTCCTTACAAAAGTTGGGCAGGTTTCATTTCGAAATTCTACGCGTAATGGTCATAACTGGAAGCTGTTTTTCTCCATTTACTGTAATGGAGATGAGCTTGAAACCCGTGGGGGCGGAGTTTAACATCATCACGCCTCCCACGTAATCACGCAGTACGTAGAAAACCAGGAAGAGCCCCAAAAAGCGCTGAAGAAAACATGCATTATATAATTGAGAAGGCAGCGAAACAATAAGAAGCGAGCGAGTGATATATACAACCATATTCATGAGTTCTGCTACTTCGGAAACAAAGCACAGTGTAAACCTACACTTTAAATTAAGTTCATAGACAGGCTGCCGCTGGCGTTTGTAATTTAGTGCCTGCCCATATAAGGCCGTCCGTCAGCGGCAATCCAATAGCAAACTGCCACGGGTAAATATTCATGAAGGTGAAGGACTGTGCTTATGCAGAGGAAGATGACATAGTCAGGGTGGTGTTTGGCACAAACTCAGCGAAACTGCGAGAGAAAGTTTTAAGTACCGGGACTTCGGTAGCATTAGATACAGCCATGGATATAGCACGACATGGCAACAGCACAGCTGGGAAACTTCGATGCATGTACACCGAGCGGCTCATGTGAACTGACGCAGTGCACAGACAAAAAGCAACAGTTCCGAAGAGCGCTGAACAAAAACCGAATTACACAATTGAAAAGGCAGCAAAAAAATATGAAGCGTCTGATAAATACAAGATAAGTATGTAATAAGTACAGCTACTGCAGAAACAAAGCACACGGTGGAAAAAGTGAATGTCCCGCTAAAGGAAGACAGTGTTAAAAAAAAACCCGTGCATGCAGTGTGTCAGGTCTCAGATAAAGAAGAAGACGAGCTGTTTATTGATGCAGTAAGAAACGAATCTTTTTCATAGCTTATTTAACACACTACGTCTCCGCTGCGATACGCGGGTATATATATATGTATATGTATATATATATATATATACCCTGATCTACATACTCGAATAATGAATACTTTATTCGCAATCAATGATTGTTTTGGTAAAGCCATACTCAGTGTATTCATTAGATGAACGGTAAAAAAGTAAGAGCGAGGGGAGGGTCACTTATTGAGGCATGCAGGCAAAACCACATTAGCACGCGGGCTCGATGTACGAAAAAATATATCTTTTTCAAGTTCTATTTAGTCCATATGTGTCAAATTCAAGGGCCACGGGCCACATCCGGCCCGGCGTGTAATTATATCCGGCCCGCGAGATCATTTTATATACTGTATTATTGTTATTAATGGCCCGGGTATATGAAGCGCTGGTAACACAATAAACTACAGATCCCATAATGCAGCGCTTCACCTGCCTTGCCGAACACTTACCGTGTTAATCAAGTCTAGCTTGCAAGTTATTGCGAAGCTAGCCCACACGATGCTTAAGAGAAAAGTTGATTCTGAAAATAGAGCCTTTAAAAACCGATGGGAGGCTGAGTATATGTTTACTGACATTGCCGTTAAACCCGTGTGTCTCATTTGTGGAGCTAATGTGGCTGTAATTACAGAATTTAATCTAAGACGGCACTATGAGACAAAACATCACGGTAACCTGAAAGACCTGAATGCAATGCAGAAGATACAGAAAGCAGAAGAATTAAATAAGAATCTGACACTTCAGCGGACCGTGCACAATCACAAAGTGATTTCAAGTGAAGCTGCTTTTATGGGAGACACAAATTCACCAGTGCAACTTGCCCCACTTTCCCTGTTGCCAAGTAATGTTGAACCAAGTCGTCACTACGGTGTTCCCAAATACGCACTTTGCTGATAAACTGAGCGCACGGCGCTTTAGTGACTTTGAAGAACAAAAAAAGTCCGTCTACATGCGGCTCGAACCTTGTGCATGTTTGGTAGCACATATCTGTGTGAGAAGCTCTTCTCAGTGATGAAGACTAACAAAACAGCACACAGGAGTCGCCTCACTCATGAGCACCTGCAGTCCATCCTGAGAATCTCCACAACACAGAACCTCACACCAAACATAAACGAACTTGTTGCCAAAAAAAGATACTAGGCGTCCAGCTCTAAAATGACATATGAGCAAATA
Organism: Polypterus bichir lapradei; assembly: GCA_026402145.1. Lineage (NCBI taxonomy): Eukaryota > Metazoa > Chordata > Cladistia > Polypteriformes > Polypteridae > Polypterus > Polypterus bichir. The sequence goes on from JANRMT010062815.1 coordinate 5,191,633, forward strand.
CAACTGAATGATTTGATTTGTTATTGCTGAAAGGAACACATTTTATTTATATTTCCAGGTTTTGTTATGCAGCATGTTCATATTTGAATTTGTATAATTTTGACAGGATATATTTTTATGGAGAGCAAAATCTTTTGGGATATTTAAAATCTAAGTTTATTTTTTATATAAAATTACATAAGAGTAAAGAAATTTGAATGTTTGTTCTTTTAACGTTTACTTTATTTCTAACTTGTATAATTTAGACAGGATATATTTTTATGGAGAGCAAAATATTATAAGTTGTTTAAGGTTTGAGTTGATTTATTCAGGAATAATATTCCTGTCTGTTTTTACCATTCCTACCAAAGATATTTCTGTCGACTAAATAAAAATTCCTTCTATTTAAAATTTAAATAGAACTTGAACAAATACGATAGTTCATAATATCCACGCAGACTTGCACGTAAGAGCGGGAGTTATCCGTTTTAACAAGCAGCGTCTTGCACTGATACGAAATAGCTGTGTGTGTATATATGTAGATATGTATGTATATGTATATATATGTTTATATATGTGTGTGTGTATGTGTATATATATGTGTGTGTATGTATGTATGTATGTATGTGTGTATGTATATGTATGTGTATATATGTAGATATATATATATGTATGTATATATGTGTGTGTGTGTATATATATGTGTATATGTATAGATATGTATATATATATATATATATGTTTATGTGTGTGTGTAAATATATATATATATATATATATGACAGCAACACTCATCACTCACAACAGTGACAAAACAATTACATTGACAATCATGTTACGTTATTTTCAAAATGTTTCCTTTTCTTTTTCATTGCTTCTTTAACACACTACTTCTCCGCTGCGAAGCGCGGGTATTTTGCTAGTAGCATTATAAATGCAAGTTGCAGTTTTATTATTTATGTATATAGCTTAACTTGAAGCGAGGTCCATATTAATGAAATTTGCCTAAATAATAGTTCAGTTGATAAAGATGTCATCACCAAGTTGCACTTGTTTTATTTTTATTTGGTGAATACTGTGTAATGCACATGGGCTTGAAGTAATAGTATTATTACTGGAAGTTTCACTATAATTTATTTTATTGTTATTATTTATTAGTTTAAATATTATGCAGTTTAATGAAGGTAAAGTTGTTTAAAAAGTCTTTTTAACGTGTCAGTGGACAGAGATTGTTAACATTAACAGAAAGTGTATTTGGTTTACAAAAAATATTTACTATTTATTCCTTTTCTAAGACATGTCCAGTGCAATACAACTTTTGACAAGCACCTCTGGATATTTTACTAAGTCTAAATGCCTCTTTGGACGGTAGAAAATATGTTGTCAGATTTATAGTTTAAGTTGTTTGCAAAATTTGCTGAATAAAAAGGTTCTATATTTTGATTGCATCTGTCATGCAATGTGATTCCTTCTCTTCATTAGTGCCACCCCCTTGAAAACTATCACTTTATGGGGCCATGCAAACCTGTATTAATACTTGTGTGCACAGTAAAGTGTTTTTTTTTTTTGTACAATTTACAATTCTCATGACAGTGGAGTAGGTTATTCTTAGCCAGGCTATCTCAGTAATTGCAGTGGAAAATGTGGTTAACATCCACTTATGCATGGGGAAAAAATACCGTTGAATACCGTGAAACAGGGATAATTTAGAAAAATACAGTGATATAGAATTTTGGTCATACCGCCCAGCACTAGTCCTCAGATGAGCAGGTGCCTTGCCAAGGCCTAATAAACTGCACTGTATACTTGTAGCAGTTTATGACATGCATCCACGTTCACTCATATTTGGCCAAATTTTAAATGCTATTTAAGAACATCTTTAAGATATGGAAGGAAACCTGAGGACCTGCTGAAAACCAAGAAAAGTGTAGAATGTGTAATTTCAGACACACTGTGACCCATCAAGGGAAAAAAAATCATCTCTTTCTATTCTTTAATGTGTGCATGTTGCTCCACAGATTTACAGAGAAAGTAAAACCAAAACACACAGTGTGCAAAATAGCTATAGAAGTAGGTAGAAATAAATATTTCTGGTCTTAATAGACCAGGGGTCTGTTATAAAGAGAGAGAGATAAGATAATCCTGGATCTCAGAACGAATGCCAATTTACTATAGTGCAATTCTGCACCAGCAGTTTGGCCATTTCCAGAACTGCTGATTTCAAATGTCTCCTACATTTGCCAATAGTTTGATCTAGATTAACATGCATTCAGGTCAGAATTTACAAACACTTACAAGTTGAACTTTGAACACCCTCTCAACAGTGGACTACAACTCAGAGAAAAAATTAATGCCTAAAACAGTTAATCAGTGAAACTGTATAAACTTCCATCCATCCATCCATTATCCAACCCGCTATATCCTAACTACAGGGTCACAGGGATCTGCTGGAGCCAATCCCAGCCAACACAGGGCGCAAGGCAGGAAACAAATCCTGGGTAGTGTGCCAGCCCACATCAGGGCACACACACACACACACATACACACATGCACACACACTAGGGACAATTTAGGATCGCCAGTGCACCTAACCTGCATGTCTTTGGACTGTGGGAGAAAACCGGAACACCTGGAGGAAACCCACGCAGACACAGGGAGAACAAGCAGACTCCACGCAGGGAGGACCCAGGAAGCGAACCCGGGTCTTCTAACTGCGAGACAGTTGTGCTACCCACTGCATTGGATACTAAGCAGGCCTATTTAACAAGCTTATGGTAAATTATTACAGTAGTCATCTTTATTTAATACAACGGAAGATGTTACAATATTTCATTACTTAAGGAACTGCCTCAATTTCACAATATTTATAAAATAGAGATAGCTGTCATATTTTTCTCTTTAATAACTGCTATGAAAATTAAGTACATCTCAAAGAAAACAAAGATAGCAGTTTAAGTCACATTTTAGTTCAAGCCCTTCAAATTAAGTGTATATAGTATTGCCTTACTAAAATAATGTGTTTGTTCCAAAGTTAAGAGTAAATATTTTTTTTAATACTGATATATATCAGTAAAGCTACTTGTGACTTTAGTGAAAGGTAAACGATGAATTGATTTATGCAATTATTGTCAAATCTGTTTTCTCATTTACATCTCTTAAAAGTAAATTGTAAAGAAAAATTAAATGTACTAGACTGCATTTTTATGCTTCTTGCCTTAGAATGGTTACTAACATCAGCCTTAATCAGGATGTCTTTATTATTCTGTGGAACATATAGTAAATGTTTAAAAATGGTCCCACATTCTACATTATAAACTTCTAACTGTGCTTTTGGAGGATTTTATAAAGTATTTCTTTAATTAATAATATATTAAGTTTTGCTACAACATCAGCCTCCACTCTCACTCTTTTTCTTACACTTTAATTGCATGAGCAAATATTAAAACATTGACCAGTAAGATAATTAAGATGTTAAATCTGACACCATATAATTGGAATTTTTAATTGGATGCACAGCAAAAAATTTAATCTGGTCTGCTTCTAAAAAAGGGTGAATTTTCAGATTATAAAGTGTTTACTTACATTTCACATCATAGCATCTTTCTCCAGTTAATATGATGCAAAAAGGCATGAAAATGGAGTAGTAAAAATAAAAAGTCATGCAATAAATTTAGACCTTAAAACTTGCCTTTAAAAAAGTGTTAGTGCTTAAAACCATAGGAAAAGGTTTGGTTTTCTATCTACTAATGAAGTAGACTCCTATAGTTAAAAATCAGTCTTCTCTTTTTGTATATCTTCCCAATCAAAGTTATTATGTTTTTATTGAATTTAATTATTAACAGATAACATTCCATACAGTCAAGACAAATTTAACAAATCAAAGCAAAATTGGACCCCCACCCAAGAGAGAGAGAGGGGTCATCAACCAAAGCTACTCTATAAAAGGGACAAGAAAAGAAGGGTATCCTTTTCCCAGAAATGGAAGCTAATTCTAAAATGTTCTTGATTAGATCCTGTCATATTTAAAAAAAAAAAAAAAAGAAAAAAGGTTTTGAACAGATCCTCTAAATGAGATTTTTTTTTTTTTTTTTACATTTTCATGTAGTATAGAACATTGTTTACCCACTGACTTAAGAGTGGTGGGGTGGGATTCTTCCAGTTGAGCAAGATAAGTCTATGTGCTAGTAGTGTAGTAAAGGCAATTACAGTTTGTTTGTCCTTCTCCACTTTAAGGCTGTCTGGGAGTACACCAAAAACAGCTGTTAATGGGTTAGGAGTGATTGTGAGGCTAAAGCTGTCTGATAGGCATGCAAAGATTTTTGTCCAAAATGTTTTTAATTTGGTGCTTGCCCAGAACATGTGGCCCAGTGAGGCTGGAGCTAGATTGCAACATTCACAGGTTGAATCTTGTCCTGGAAACATTTTGGGCAATTTTAAATGAGATAAATGTGCCAGATAAAAGATTTCAAATTGAATAACTGAATGCTTTGCACATACTGTATAGAGCTTAAGTGTATTCTGTGCATTGCTGCCTTCCACTCTTTTTCTGAAATACTGAATGACAGATCCTTTCCCCAATGTACTCTGGAGTTTTTGAAAGGAAGAGTCTTTCAAATATTTTTATAATTTGTAGAGATGCTATCTGAGTCTTCAAGACTGATCAGTAATTCTTCTGGAATAGAACAAGGTGGAAGGTGTGGAAAACTGGGCAGGTACTGTTTTAGCAAATTTTCTAGCCAAGTTGATTTTTGAAGTGTAAGTGTTCATAGGATGTAAACACATAATCTATGTACATGTCTCTAAGTGTTTTAATCCCAGACATTTTCCAGACATTGAATAGTGTATATGTTTGAGAGGGTGGAAAAAGGTGGTTGTTATGAAGAGGTGCAACAGATAAAAGCTTTTCTGTCTTAAAGTGCTTCCTACATTGGTTCCATATTCTGAGAGAATGAAGGGCAACTGGATTTTTAATGTAATGACGGTAGTTTGTCTTAACTGGGGCACAGAGCAGGGAATATAAAGAAGTACTGCAAGATTTTATATCTATTGTAGACCAGGCTTGTGGATTTTCGTCAATTTTTGACCAGGTCTTTATAGCTTGAATGTTTGTTGCCCAGTAATAAATTTGAAAGTTGGGTAGTGCAATGGCATCTTCTGCTTTAGGTAATTCTAGAATCAGATGTGTGGATAAATTAAGTTATGATTGAGTCTAATTTCTTAAAAGAATCATTTGTTAATGTATATGGAGATGCTTTGAAATAGGAAGAGAAGCTTGGAAAATATGGTCATCTTAACAATATTGATTCTTCCTGCTAATGTAAGATGAAGGGTATAGCATCTAGTTATGTCTTAATTTCTTTCCATGCAGAGAGCAAAATTTTGTTGAAAAAGAACTTTATAATTAGTTGTAATATTTACCTCTAGATAGTGTCAGAGGTGGCTGGGGTGGCGACCCGGCTGGGGCGCCCAGACTTGCGCCTTCCCCAGATCATTTGGGGGCGACCGCCCTGGTTCCTTTGGGGGCCACGGGTACAGAGCTTTGAAGCTCCACCCTGTAGGGGCCCGTGGTCGCCGCCAGGGGGTGCCCCCATGCCTTTGGAGCCCTGGACCTCAGCTCTTCCGACACACCAGGAAGTGCTGGGGGGAAGAAGAGCAGGGACACCCGGAGTGCTTCCGGGGATGCAGTCGGCACTTCCGCCACACAGGGGCGTGTCGGCGGGTGATTGCCAGAACCCACCTGGAGCACATCCGGGTGATAATAAAAGGGGCTGCCTCCCCTCATTTGGGGCAAGAGTCGGGAGTGGAGTGGACTGAGCTGGAGAAGAGAGAAGGAGGCGGTCTGAAGAAAGGCATTGTGTGGCCAGGACTTTGGGGGTTTGTGGTGCACTTGACTGTTGTACATAGTGTAAATAAACGTGTTTGTGGGTGACATGAACATGTCCGCCTGTCTGTGTCTGGACCACCCTCCACAATAGTTAAACTGGTCTGCGAAGATAAATGGAAGGGTGTCTTTTCCAATATTACTTGGTAGCGAATTGACTGGAAAAAGCACACTTTTATTCAAATTGATTATAAGTCTAGATATCTTTTGAAAATCTGCTAATGCATTTTGGACTGCTGGCACAGAATTTTGTGGGTCCAATATATACAGTACCATATCATCTGCATATACAGTGGAACCTCGGGTCACGAACGTCTTGGAACACGTACAAATCGGGTTACGACCAAAAAGTTCGCCAAACTTTTGCATCTGTTCACGACCACACAGTCAGGTGATGAACAAGCCAGTTTCCCTTCCGGTTCATACGCACCGATGATTTCTGTGCGTGTTCAGTCTCTCCCTGTGCATTCGCTGTGAACTCTTTGTGCTCTATTTCGTTTCCCTTCTGGTTTGTACGCGCCGGTGATTTACGCATGTGTTCAGTCTCTCCCTGTACAGCACATTGTTCTCGGTGAGACGTGCATCTCGCAGAGGGACTTTACCCCAAAACTGTAATCTCCTCTCCACTCAGTTCCTCCTCACTTCCTTCATGCCAGAAATCGACTCATGCAAGGTTAGTTTTCTTGGTTGTTTATGGTTAGTTTTCATATAAATTAGGGATTTTTCAAATGTATAATTTTTTCCATGTGCTCAAAACTCATTAAAGAAAATGTTTACAGCGAGCGGGTTCGTAAGGCTATAGCGTGAACTCTTGCAATGTTAGTTTTCTCTGTTCAAGGTTTTCTCCGTGTTATTCAAAGTTTTTACATTTAGTTTACTATTACACTGTGCATTCTATGGTATAATTAACAATTTTTGTGCTTAAAAATCTTTAAAAAAATATATTTACATACGCCTATATGGGAAATTACTTCGGGTCACGACCAAATCAGGTTGCAACCACAGTTTTGGAACGAATTACAGTTGTGACCTGAGGTTCCACTGTAGTGATATTTTCTGTTCAAATCCTTCTCTAAAAATCCCCTTTATCTCTGATCCGTTTCAAAAGTATACAGTCAGCGGCCCATTGGCGATTGCAAAGAGCAGAGGTGATAATGGGCATCCTTGTTGAGTGCCATGCTCTAGTTTGAAGTTATCTGAAGTAATGTTGTTAAAATGAACTGAGGCTTCTGGATTAATATAAAGTAGTGTGATCCATGCACATTTGTTTGTTCCAAACCCAAATATGTGAATTATGGTGAATAAATAGTCCCATTCAGCCATATCAAATACTTTTTATGCATGTAAAGATAGTAAGATCTCTGGGGTGTTAGATATAATAGATGAATATATTAATCAAATGTCGAAGTTTAGAAGTTAAGTGTCTTCTTTTAATAAATCCTGTTTGGTCTTGTGATATCACAGAGAGGAAGCATTATCTCAGTCCTTCTGGCTAGAACTGTGGTGAGTATCTTAACATTGTTATTCAGAAGAGAGATTGATTTGTATGATGCACATTGTAGTAAGTCCTTGTTCTTCTTAGGAAGGATATTAATTAATGTTACAAAGTTATTATTTTTGTTATAGTAGTAGCTGTGTTACCTGTACCGTAGCATCCAAACCAGTTCTGCCAGGTTTTACAAAAGGTGTTGCCCCTTGGTTGTCCAGACTGAGTTCTGTGCTGCTCCTAGTAGCTAACTTATATACAATACATTTGTTACACTTATTACTACCGTTGTTTTTTTTTTATTATTGGTTGTTTGTTTGTATGTATGTATGTATGTATGTATGAATGTATGTATGTATGTATGTATGTATTTATTTATTTGTCAATTTCAAATTATTACTATCTGTTCACTTATTTATTTATTTATTTATTTATTTTAGTTTATAGTATGGATCTCTACCTGCCTTGCACTTGGCCTATGTTACTGAAATACTGTTATAGAACAATAGAAAAAGAAAATAGAAACATTACGTTTCAATCTTCTTGAGTGCAACTACTGTTAGTAACACAGACATAATAGGGAATCAGTGCATTATGAGGCAGAATGTTAGTGCAGTGGTTAGCACTGCATCCTGTGTTTGAATCCCATGCCCATTTGATACCTATGTGAACTTTGTACATACTCCACATAATCTGTGTGGATTACCCTACAGGTACTCTGATTTTCCATCCATGTGACCAAAGACATGCTTATTGGATTAATTGGCTTGTGAATGCAAGTGAATGTGGGGGTCCTGTGATTAAGTGGTGCCATATCCAGGGCTTTTTCTTGGTTATTGCTGCTGAAATAGTCTATAACCCATTCCCAGCAATATCCTATACTTAGTAAACTATTCTATACTATCAGAGATCATACTGTTGTTAGAATAATCAGTTGCTTTATATCCAGCCCAGTAAACACCATTCCAAGGCACTGAATGTACATAGTAAATTGTTGTACGTTTTCTAACTAGAGCAGAGAAAGGCTATTTTGTTTGCTGAGGGTCAGGTAATGATTCACTAGTGAAGATTTGACCTAACAGGACTTTATAGTGTGACATTTTGTTGTTATATTGCTATGGTGAGCTATGTAAACATGTCTTTACAGGAAAAACATCTATGATAAGTTTGAAAAGTTTGCTAAGTAAAACTTATTTTGTGAACATTGAACTGCTAGTTGTGTAAGCTGCAGAATAAGTGACATTTATCACTTAGCAGAGTTTAGTGTTGTTTTTATAGGCAAGAGTGTGATGGAAGAGTTTCAGTAGTGCAGAAGAATCTACCTTGAGAAAAGTTTGCACTTGGCTGTACAGCTGGCACAAGGACTCAGACTGCATATTCACATAGCACGTTTCATTGAATTTCTGATTAAAATTTGATAATGTAAATTCTGCAGCATATAAGCTTAAACTATGATTTTTTTCCACACATTTTAAATATACAGCCTCTATTTATTATTTAGAGTATAACCGAATGATACAAAATTAAACTCTAAATGTGGCATATGCAAACAGTTGGACATCTTGTCAGTTTGCAACATCTCCTTGCAAAAAACACAGTTTCCAAATGTGACAAACTAGGGATCTTTGTATTCTTGCTTTATTTAGTTTCCATTCTTCCTTACACATCAAGTATTTAATTAATTATTATTAAATTGCTTTCACTTCACTAATGTAAGTCATAACAAATCAAACAAGTTTCATGTCAAAAAAAGTACAAGTCAATTTAAGTATGTCAGTAAGGCATAAGACAAAATCATACTTCAGAAGTACTAAAGTATGAAGTACTTATTGAAAGATTAGGACTACATCCACATTACTATGTTTTTATTTAAAAATGCAGATATTAAATAATCCTCTGTTTTCACCTTTTCACCTACACTGCCCGTAGGCCTGGGTAATCGTTATTATCATTCAAAAGATTTGGAATCGATTCTTAAAGTCTCAAAATCAATCTCATGAATCTTTAGCCTGCTGAATTACTATATATAGATTTTTGCTCATCTTTGTTTTTGATGTCCGATCCAGTAGATGTCACTAATGCACTTGTTAAGATTTTCTATGGAAAAGCACTTTACTACTTTGCATAAAATGGTGTGTCCTCATCAAGTGAAATTAGCACCTACACTGAAATCAAATGTGTGAACTTACTACAGATTCAAACAGTACATCAGTAAAGAACTGGATAAAAGCTAAGACATACGTAAGCTGTGCATCTCAGAAGTCAAGTGTTGTTGTAACACAACAAATTTGAGAATCTTTTATCCTTACATCACCCATAAACGTAATACAAACCAACATCCAAACAAGTACAGACTAAACATACTGCTTCCATTTAATTCGCCTTGTGCCAAAAAAATACCAGAAACTATAACAGTTTTTATCAGTAAATATATGAAACCCTACACCATTGTTGAAAACAAGGGCTTCCGACAAATGATACTGGTTTTGGAACTGCAGTATGCCAGTGTTTCCCAACTTTGGTCCTGGGGGCACGCTGTGGCTGCAGGTTTTTGTTCCAACCAGCTTCTGTTTTTAATTGGACTCCTGGGCTAATTAAGTGATGTGTTATTTCCCAAGTTCTGTGTTTTGGGAACAATATAGAAATTAGAAAACTAAGTTTGGTAAAAAAAAAATATATATATATATAAAAGCCTGAGAGAGAAAGACTAGGGGGACAAGATGTGATCTTCACGTGAAGATCACGGAAGACACTTAATAGACCCATGAGACGAAAGAAATTGGCCACGGACTGTCTCGCGGGGACCTTAAACATAAGGCTTTGTGGCAAGAGATTGACCCAGGACCGTCTCGCGGGGACATAGAACGTGAGATTCTTGCAAGACATGCCCTACTTACAACCAATATCAAATAAGACCACGGGTAGCAAAACACTCAGTTGTGTGAAGTGTGGTACATGGCTGACCGTTCATCCTGGCCAATACCCCCAGGCTGCCAGATGGAGCCCTCCTTGCAGCATGGAGATTCCCCGAATGCCAGGAAGGAATTATGGACAGTGGACTTTTAATGCACAGCCCTGCTGGATACTATGGGGGTCGCCAGGAGTCTCTGCAGGGATGCCCAGGAACTATTTTCCCTACACCCAGGAAGTACGTCCCAGTCACATGAACAGAAGAAATGACGTGCTTCCGGGATGAAGAAAAGGAGTTTTTACCTGACCCGGAAGTGATAGAAAGTCACATGGACTGAGGGACATACACTTCCGGGTCAAGGACTATAAAGGATTCTGGGAAATCCCAGACAGACGAGCTGAGTTGGGAGGCAGGGTGGCTAAGTGTCTGGGAGAGTGGAGGATTTGTTATTTATTTGATTACTAGCAGAATACCCGCGCTTCGCAGCGGAGAAGTAGTGTGTTAAAGAAGTTATGAAAAAGAAAAGGAAATATTTTAAAAATAATGTAACATGATTGTTAATGTAATTGTTTTGTCATTGATATGAGTGTTGTTGTCATCTCTCTCTCTCTATCTATCTATATATATATATATCTATATATCTATATATATATATATACCTATATATATCTATATATATATCTATATATATATCTATATATATATAGCAAAATACCCGCGTTTGGCAGCAGAGAACTAAAAAGAAAAGGAAACATTTTAATAATAACGTAACATGATTGACAATATAATTGTTTTGTCATTGTCATGAGTGTTG
>JANRMT010062815.1:5217703-5261728 GCA_026402145.1 Polypterus bichir lapradei
TTTTTTTTTTACACTGTCTTCCTTTAGCGGGACATTGACTTTTTCCACCGTGTGCTTTGTTTCCACAGTAGCTACATTTATGAATATGCTTGTATGTATCAGACACTTCATATTTTTTTGCTGCCTTTTCAATTGTGTAATTCGGTTTTTGTTCAGCGCTCTTTGGAACTGTTGCTTTTTGTCTGTGCACTGCGTCAGTTCACGTGAGCCGCTCGGTGTACATGCATCGAAGTTTCCCAGCTGTGCTGGTGCCATGTCGTGCTATGTCCATGGCTGTATCTAATGTTACCGAAGTCCCGGCACTTAAAACTTTCTCTCGCAGTTTCGCTGAGTTTGTGCCAAACATCACCCTGACCATCTCATCTTCCTCTGCATAAGCACAGTCCTTAACCCGTGAATATTTACCCGTGGCAGTGTTTCTATTGGATTGCTGCTGACGGACGGCCTTATATGGGCAGGCACTAAATTACAAACGCCAGCGGCAGCCTGTCTATGAACTTAATTTAAAGTTTAGCTTTACATCGTGCTTTGTTTCCGAAGTAGCAGAACTCATGAATATGGTTGTATATGTCACTCGCTCGCTTCTTATTGTTTCGCTGCCTTCTCAATTATATAATGCATGTTTTCTTCAGCGCTTTTTGGGCCTCTTCCTGGTTTTCTACGTACTGCGTGATTACGTGGGAGGCGTGATGATGTCACACGAAACTCCGCCCCCACGTGTTTCAAGCTCATCTCCATTACAGTAAATGGAGAAAAACAGCTTCCAGTTATGACCATTACGTGTAGAATTTCGAAATGAAACCTGCCCAACTTTTGTAAGGAAGCTGTAAGGAATAAGCCTGCCAAATTTCAGCCTTCTACCTACACGGGAAGTTGGAGAATTAGTGATAAGTCAGTGAGTGAGTGAGTCAGTGAGGGCTTTGCCTTTTATTAGTATATATATATATATATATATATATACACTAGACATTAAGCCTGTTACAATAACGGGCGCTAGAACAGCAGTGCATAAACATTAGTAAGAACAATCTATATTAAATGTCAAGAGACCTTGTATGTGGCTGTAATATGCGTCACTGTATTGTGTGCCTTTAATTTTCTCTCTCAGTAATACTGGTTTGTATTTCCGTAAAATGCTTGTAATTTTGTCTGACAGTAATACAGTGGAACCTTAGTTCACGACCATGTAACCTGATTTGGCTGTGAACCGAAGTAATTTCCTCCATAGGATTGTATGTAAATACAATTAATCCATTCCAGACCGTATGAACTGTATGTAAATATATATTTTTTTAAGTTTTTAAGCACAAATATAGTTAATTATACCATTGAATGCACAGCGTAATAGTAAACTAAATGTAAAAACATTGAATAACACTAAGAAAACCTTGAACAACAGAGAAAACTAACACTGCAAGAGTTTGCGCTTTAGCCTTACGACCCGCTCGCTAAAAACACTTTTTTTAATGAGTTTTAAGCACAGGGAAAAAAAATGAACATTTTAAAAATCCGTAATTTAATAAACAACCATGAAAAGTAACATTGCAACAATGCGTGCCTGTGTGTGTGTGTCTTTCTTGCGGGCCTGCGTGTGTGTGTGTGTGTGTGTGTGTCTGTCTCTCGCGTGTGTGTCTCTCTTAAGTGCGCACCTCTGTGTATGTGTGTCTCTCTCGCCTGTGTGTGTGTCTGTCTGTCTTGTCTCTTTCTTGTGTGTGTGTGTGTCTGTCTTGCGCGCGCCTGTGTGTGTGTGTCTGTCTTGCGCGCGCCTGTGTGTGTGTGTGTGTGTCTGTCTCGCGCGCGCCTGTGTGTGTGTATGTCTGTCTCGCGCGCGCCTGTGTGTGTCTATATGTCTGTCTCACACGCACCTGTGTGTGTGTGTGTGTGTCTGTCTCGCGTGCATCTGTGTGTGTGTGTGCGCGTGTGTGTCTCGTGCGTGCCTGCATGTGTCACATGTACATAAGTATTCACCGCCTTTGCTCAATACTTTGTCGATGCACCTTTGGCAGCAATTAGAGCCTCAGGTCTTTTTGAATGTGATGCCACGAGCTTGGCACACCTATCCTTGGCCAGTTTCACCCATTCCTCTTTGCAGCACCCCTCAAGCTCCATCAGGTTAGATGGGAAGCAACGGTGCACAGCCATTTTAAGATCTCTTCAGAGATGTTCAATCGGATTCAAGTCTGGGCTCTGGCTGGGCCACTCAAGGACATTCACAGAGTTGTCCTGAAGCCACTCCTTTGATATCTCGGCTGTGTGCTTAGGGTCGTTGTCCTGTTGAAAGATGAACCGTCGCCCCAGTCTGAGGTCAAGAGCACTCTGGAGCAGGTTTTCATCCAGGATGTCTCTGTACATTGCTGTAGTCATCTTTCCCTTTATCCTGACTAGTCTCCCAGTTCCTGCCGCTGAAAAACATCCCCACAGCATGATGCTGCCACCACCATGCTTCACTGTAGGAATGGTATTGGCCTGGTGATGAGCGGTGCCTGGTTTCCTCCAAAAGTGACGCCTGGCATTCACACCAAAGAGTTCAATCTTTGTCTCATCAGATCAGAGAATTTTGTTTCTCATTGGTCTAAGAGTCCTTCAGGTGCCTTTTGGCAAACTCCAGGCGGGCTGCCATGTTCCTTTTACTAAGGAGTGGCTTCCGTCTGGCCACTCTACCATACAGGCCCAATTGGTGGATTGCTACAGAGATGGTTGTCCTTCTGGAAGGTTCTCCTCTCTCCACAGAAGAACTCTGGAGCTCTGACAGAGTGGCCATCGGGTTCTTGGTCACCTTCCTGACTAAGGCCCTTCTCCCCCGATTGATCAGTTTAGATGGCCGGCCAGCTCTAGGAAGAGTCCTGGTGGTTTTGAACTTCTTCCACTTATGGATGATGGAGGCCACTGTGCTCATTGGGACCTTCAAAGAAGCAGAAATTTTTCTGTAACCTTCCCCAGATTTGTGCCATGAGACAATCCTGTCTCGTTGGTCTACAGACAATTCCTTTGACTTCATGCTTGGTTTGTGCTCTGACATGAACTGTCAGCTGTGGGACCTTACAGTCCCTGACAAAAGTCTTGTTGCTTCTCTATTTTGTAGAAACTCCTGCTATTAACCTGACTTCTAATTAATCAACTGGTGTTAGAAATAGCTCATATGAAAAGCTAAAGCCCTCCCAAATGATGTTTAATGCACTGAAATAAATTAGTTTCACTGAAAAAAGATTTATCATTTAATCAAGACAGAAAGGTCAAATTTGGGCAAGACAAAAGTTTTGTCGCTTATACAGAAAATGAACAACTTTACTGCAAATCCAAAAATATGTCAGCAAATTAAGTAGTGGTGCTGTGAGATCCAAATTTAATATCTTGTATGACTTCCATGAGCTTGAAGGACAGCATCCATGCGGTTTGGCAAGGATTCATACAATTTATTGATGAAGTCATCAGGAATAGCAAAGAAAACAGTCTTGCATGCCTCCCAGAGTTCATCAGTATTCTTTGGTTTCGTCTTCCATGCTTCCTCTTTCATCCTACCCCACATATGCTCAATGATGTTCATGTCTGGTGACTGGGCTGGCCAATCCTGTAGCATCTTGATCTTCTTCGCTTTAAGGAACTTTGATGTGGAGATGGAAGTATGCGATGGAGCACCATCCTGCTGCAGAATTTGGCCTTTTTTATGGTTGGGAATATAAGAGGTAGCTAAGATTTCTTAGTATTTTAGACTATTGATGTTGCCTTCCACCCTGCAGATCCCTCGCATACCCCCATACTGGATGTAACCCCAGACCATGATTTTGCCTCCACCAAACTTCACTGTTTTCTGGGTAAATCTCGGCTCCATGCGGGTTCCAGTAGGTCTCCTGCAATATTTGTGGTGACTGTGGTGTAATTCAACAGAAGATTCATCTGAAAAATCTACCTTCTGCCACTTTTCCAGCGTCCATCCTTTTAGCAGGCTGTGGGCCTTGGCAAATGCCACACGGTTTTTCAATTGTCTTTTGTTTAGTGCTGGCTTATGGGCACTGATTCGACCATGGAGGCAATTTCGAGACAGAATCCGACAAACTGTTCTGGTTGACACAGGGACTTCAGGTGACCAGGTCTCATGGAGCTCTGCTGCAGTGGAAAATGGGCTGGCCTTAGATTTTGGAGCCAACAAATGGTCCTCTTGAGCAGTTGTCTTGCGGGGTCTTCCTGACCTGGGCTTGTCAAAAACGTCTCCAGTCTCTTCAAATCTTTTTTTTATCCTCTGAACTTGATGCTGAGACACATTGAAGGTGTTTGCCACATCAGCAGTGGATTTGGTCTTCAGCCTCTTGATAATCAACACTTTAGTCTCAGGGTGAATCTTAGGCATGTTTGCAGAGGTCTAGTTGCAGTTGATGTGAAGGTCTAGTGTACTGGGGTTCTTTTTATACACACCTGAGACCTAATTGATCCATTATTAGTCACAGGTGAAGCTCATATGACAAGGCGACAACACTTATGTCTTGCCAAAAATTGACTCAATGGGCTTTACCAAGCCGTGAATATTAGAATACTTTTTGTCAGTTTCGTTTTGCACTGAAACATTATTACAAAAGCTGACGGGATTAAAATGACCCATTTCTTGTAACAAAATCTTGATTAGATATATATTTTAGCGGCACTTCAGGTCAATTTGTACACAAGCGACAAGACTTTTGTCAGGGACTGTATATAGACAGGTGTGTGCCTTTCCAAATCATGTCCAATCAACTGAATTTACCACAGGTGGACTCCAATTAAGCTGCAGAAACATCTCAAGGATGATCAGGGGAAACAGGATGCACCTGAGTTCAATTTTGAGCTTCATGGCAAAGGCTGTGAATACTTATATACATGTGCTTTCTCAATTTTTTTATTTCTAATAAATTTGCAAAAATCTCAAATAACCTTTTTTCATATTGTTATGAGAATTCTGAGGAAAAAAATGAGTTTAATCCATTTTGGAATAAGGCTATAACATAACAAAATGTGGAAAAATTGATGCGCTGTGAATACTTTCTGGATGCACTGTATATATAATTTTAAGTACTAAAATGTTCTGAAGATTTATTTGAGAAAGTAAAACCTATAAGAACATGGTGTATTTTGCACTGAAACCGATGCACCCCAATACTACCAAATATTCACTTTTCCCTTATTCAATTTTGTACCAGATTAAGCCAGTTGGATTTGTTTGTGTCTTTTTCTTATTGTTAAATCAAGATATAAATGATAATCTTAACTACTGACACTTGTGACAAATTATAGATTCATGCAAGAAGGAGACTCTTTAATCTCTCCATCTGCGAACTGCCCATAAAATGTGTTAATATATATTTTACAAAATAAGTGCTTCTGTGCTTTGTGCATTTAATTTAAGTTCAAGAATTTAAATGTGGTTTTCTGCCCAATTACTTTCTATTTAGATAGGGCATTCTTACCTCATGGTTGTGTAGGTAGGTTCTTTCTGGCTGTTTTTGTGACTGCAATTTATTTCATATATCCTCATTATATTTTTATGATGCAAGTTCAGATATTTTTTTTTGTGTGAATTAAATAGAAAACTGAAAATATGACTCCACAGAATAAATTAAAAGTGATGAATTAGTTGGTGTTATGCTGCAGAAATTTATCTACTCTTATATACTGTTGTTTGTGAAATATATTTCACTATCTGATTATTTTGATAATTAGATAGTACTAAAATGTGTCATTATTTTTTACTTCTGTTGAGAACTTTTGGCAATCTGTAATCTGTATAAAGCCAATCTGTAGTTTATATTTACCAAACTCTCTTTCAGCCAGGCACTATTGAGCAAGCTGTGAATGATATCCGAGTTGTTGCCATGCCTTCTGAGGATGGAGAGGTGCAGAGCGTTTGGCTCCTTACAGAGTAAGTGACTTGTAGTTCTTAAATATGCAATACAGGATTTAAAAGCACAAAACTTGTTACAGTAGCATGCAAAAGTTTGGGATCAATTTACAATTTGCATCACCTGGGATTTCCTAGCGATGACTTTGAAGAAAGCATAGCGCTATCAAGCTAATTAAGGTTGGTGACCTTGGGAAACATTATCTGAGACCTCAAATATCTTGGGGTGCCCAAACGTTTCCATGGTACTCATTTTCTTTTTTCACTGTAACATTGTACAAAACAACAACAGTGCACTAATCCTTCATAAAATGCTGAAAAGAAACGTGTCATCTTTAACTTTATGCCTTTTGGTGATCAATTCATCTTCTGCTAATTTAACCTTTCACAGTAACAGACATTTTAAGTAAAGGTGCCCAAACCTTTTGCATAACACTGTAACTAAGATTGTTACCAGAAATGAACAATAAAGCTCTTTATAAGAAAATAATAAATAGAATATTAGAATTATTCTGTTTCCCAGATAGCTTTGACAAGTAAGTAAGTAAGTAAGTAAGTCACACATTAAAAATACCATGTTTCTACTTAATTGTATTGTCGAATATTTTAATGGGAGCAGATATAAATTTGCTAAAAATGGAAAAATATTTTCAGTTACTTTTATACCTGCTTTTTTATATCAATGCAGCTTAAAGAAATTCATACATTTGGACAATTCCGACAACTGAAAATTGTTAGAGTTCAGTTATTATCTGGTAAATAAAGCATTGCTTGAGCTGCTAGTTCATGTTTCTTTTGAGGTTTGATGCTCTTCTTAACAATAATAGTGGTGATTGTATTCTCACTTTTCACATAGTTAATGCCTTTTTAAAGTAGGTAGCATAGTGTACAGTACTTGCTACAGAGAAGAACTTGATACTCAAATACAAGATTGTGGTTTCTATTTCACTCTACTGTGATGTAAGTTACAAAAAATATATCTTTGAAGATTGTATTTTTTGTCAAAGTCCCACACTTAGAGGGGAAATTATTTTTTGGTGATTTACATCAGTGAAATGTAACTTTTTTGTATTGTATGATCTGTAATCATCTCAATATTAAGCTTTTTGGCAGAGGAGTAATACAAAATTAAAGACTGAAGTCCAGACAGGATAGGATTAATCTTTGCTACTACAGCAAACTTTTCTTTATAATTCGTTAAAGATATATTAAAACCTTGAATTTTGATTATCCTTATTTTAACAAGCTTCAAATTCCGTAAGCAAAATCTTAAACTGCCTCTCATTTTTAATCATCAATGGACAGAATGGCCAAGAATGATTCTAGCAGGTTACTCCTTTTGTCACTATTTTCCATATTAGTTCATGAAAGCAGTGTGCTCAGGCTTGCCAAAAAGAAACATGTCTTTTACTTAGGTGGTCTTGAACTGAAACCAAGATAGTTACATTTATATCTCACAAACTGTACACACCCCAATCCCGCTTTGCACCATCAACACAGCTAAAGGCTTGTTTGAAAAGTGCTTTGATATGAGCCACAACTAAAGTATTCAGGTTATTCTCAAGTCATAATAAAGTGGTTAACTAACATAGAGGAAATCATAAAATACCTTTCCATGGTGCTGTATGTAGTGTATTGCAAATTTTTGACAATGATTTTCTTCTGGTCTTTAACCAAAATCTAGAATCTGAATGAATAAAGAACACATTTTTTGTTTTCTTCAAAATTTTTTTTACCATGGCAGTATGTGCTTGTTGGCTGGAAATGATTCAAATGGCAAGGGTCAAAATAATTGAGATTTATATGAAAATGAACTAGCTGAAAATTTAAGTCTGGCTGTGTTTAATTTGTTGACCGTAACTATCCCAGTTGTGGGGTTAATTTAACTAGGGAGAATTACTTTTACATACAGTGTTATTTGGTGTGGTAAGACATTGTTCATTCAAATAATGACAATTATAGAAAGGTAGTGTTTGTTTAATGTTTTAGTTTAAACTCTGAAAACAGTCAGTGTCAATTTTGCAATAGAGGAAATTTGGTACTGTGTAACACAACTGCACAACAAACATATTTTAGCATATTATTGATAGTCCTCGGTCCACCAGCTGAAACCAAAATAAGACTACGTATGCTGGAAATTGTGGTTAAAATGTACATACAGGTACTGCATACAATTTGGAAAGAAGCCAGTCTAAAGCCACCTCCAATTGACAGTTGAATCTCTTGCTAAAATTTCAAAGGTGACTTGTTGAATACACAAGTTTCCAACTATATCCTTGTGTTCTTGTTAAACTCATTTTAAAGTAAGAATTTTAATTCACTGTACTAATTCCTTTCTTAATTTTGAATACTTCAGTCTTGTCACTTCTTAATCTTCTTTTGCTTCAATTGAAGAGACTCTTCTATTTTAATCTTTCCTTATAACTCATCATCTGAAGTCTTGGGATCATCCAAGTTGAATCATCTTACCTAGACTCTTTCTAGCAGTTCTAACTTGTCCTTTTTATAGCCTGGATACCCAAACTTCACACAGTACTCAAGGTTTAGACTTCCCAGTGCTTTATAAAGCTTGACTACTCTACACATCGTGCTGTATAACCTGACATTGTGTTACCTTTGATAATGGTTACAGAACACAGTCTGAAAATTGATAGTGATGAGTCCACTACCTTTTCATATGGTGTACTTTAAATCTAACATTTTTACTTCCTATGTGTAATACTTTACGTTAAATTTCATCTGCCCTAGCCTGTTTGCTGTTCAAGTCCCACTGTAATGATTCAACAGATTCTAGATTATCTTGCCAATCTTTCTAGCTTGGTATCATCTACAAACTTAACCATCTTGTTATTTATATCCTTAATAATTCTTTGCATTAATTTACCTGTGATGCATGGTAAGCTTATTGGTATATAGTTACTGTACCTGGATCCGCCTGCTCAACCTTTTTATGTAATGGGATAATATTTGCCATTTTCTAGTCCTTTGAAATTTTTGCCAAGGGTTTATATACTGTATGTACACATTCATTTCCTTAAGTACTTATGGACAAATATCTGGTCCTGCTGATTTGTTTGATTTTAGCCTGTTTAATCTGTACAATCTCCAAATCACTCGTTATCATCTTAGTATTCCCTGTTACCCATGGGAGGTTATCCACTTCCTCACATGTGAAGACTTCAGAAAGTGTAAGTTTAGGGCATATGCTATTTCATTGTTTGTATATTTTAATTTACCTTTACTATTTCTGATACACTTTAGCTCATCCTTGACTGTTCTTTTACTACTAAATTACTGAAAGAGTCTCTTTGGTTCATCTTTTGCCTTATCTGCAATATTACATTCTAGCTGCCTTTTAGCTTCCCTAATATCCTTCTTAATGGTTGCCCTCATGTTGCCATATACCCCACAATAACCAATACAAGTATTAGTCTTATATGTGATGTGCAATTTTTTTTTTTCTTTGCTGTTATTTATCTTCTTACCTACCGACTGCTTATTTTTATTTTTTATTATTTCTTATTAATTCCAATTTTTTGGATGTACCTATTCTACATTATTTGTAATACATTTGTAAACATGTTCTACTACTCCTCGACTGCCTCCACACTTAGACTTTGCTGTTTCTGTTCAAAATTTACCCTACCAAAGTTAAAATTAAGTTTCAGTATTTGCATGTACACTCTTCGAAAACACTGACAATTGTATTATAGTATGGTCACTTGACTCTAAGAGGTTGAGTTACCTCTACACCCTGAATTCTCTCTTGGTTATTACAAAATACTAAGTCCAGACAGGCTTCCCCCCCTTATTGGAACTTTAACGTATTTTGTTAAAAAGCAGTTACTGATTAAGTCCATGAACTCTTGCTCTTGTATTCTGCCTTTTGAAAGGTTAGCCAGTGTTCGGGCATTTAAAGTCTCCCTTGGCAATAATAGCTCCTCGTAAACTTGCCTTTTAAATATTACTCAAAAGATGCATATTAAAATTACTGTCTGCAGTGGGGTGGGGGTGGGAATCTATAGCACTGTTCTAACATGAGGCCTCTTTCCTTAATGCTCTCCAGACCAATCTAGATGTCCTCACAAAGATGTGGCTTATCATCCAACTGAAGAAGACTTGCATTTAAATTCTCCTTTACATATACTATATGGCAACCCCCATCATTTTGTGCTTTTCTGATCCTTCCTAAACAATGTGTAACCATCTATGTTATATTCCTCCTCATCTTTGCTGTTTAGCCAGGTTTCTGTTATTGCCTTAATATCATACAGTAATTCTGCTCAGCTACATACAACTCCATCTCATTTGTTTAATTTTTGATACTTCTAGCATTAAGGCAAGCTATTTTAATGTGTTACTTACTTTACTCCAAATGATCATCAAGTCAGTTTTTTTTTTTATGCCTGCAGGAGTTTATTTGGTAACAACAGGTGAATTTTATTAGCTTGTTAGAATTTATTATTAGATTGTTACAGTAGATATATAGCAGGTGAGTGTCAGATTGTGTTTAAGCATCTCCTTTTTATGTTCATAGTTCCTGTGACTTCTCAGTCAGTAACATGTGAAAAGATGCACGATTGTCATTGTTTACTTTGTATGCTAATAGGAAGTGTTACCTGTTCTTCTCTTTAGTAGTAAAAGCAATAATAAAAGACAATCTCAATACAATGCAGAGCTGTCCTTCTCTAACATTTGACAGGTTAAATTTTAGTTTAAACTCTAAATTGGACCCCTGTGTCTTTCTTGTGATAGACCAGCATTTTCATTAGTTCCTGCCTTTATATTGGTAAGATAGGCTCCTCCCTAGGCCTGGGCAACAGTGTGACTGCCTGGGGGGGGCGTTGCCAACCAGGATTCCGAGCTGTTACATTCATTGGTGGGCGTGGCAACGCGTTGTACCAATGCATGCTTTCCAACTTGACCTGACTTGATATTTCCAGCTTTGACTCATAATATTTGTTTTGATACAATAATCAGAAACTGCTTACGTTCATACGCTTGTGGCAGAAAGAGGGAACAAAAAACACTATTTTACAGATCTAGGCAACGTGAACTTCCTAAGTAGGAAGAAATCGCTAGTCAGCTATTTAAAGATGGTTGATTTGGTTGCAAAGAAGAAAAACAATGCAGTTTTGGTTTAAGGCTAAAGAAATGGAGGAGATGGCAAATTTAAACAAATCGGGTTACCTAGAACAGCACACAGTGGAGAACTTGTGCTCATAGAATGTAAAATTGAAGAAAAATACATGATATGCTTTACAACTGTTAATGGAGCTGTAAGACAGCTAAGCTGATCTTGGGGTCATTGTTTTGGCCATAATCCTAACGTCACTGTGACAAGCTTTCAAAATGCTGCCAATGTTAAATGTCATTCAGACTACACTCTTACTGTGTGTCGCTGTATCAGAAATGTGTTTTCAAATCAATCAATCAATCAATCAACATTTATTTATATAGCACATTTTCATACAAAAAAATGTAGCTCAAAGTGCTTTACAAAATGAATAGAAAAATAAAAGACACAATAAAAAATAAACATAAGTCAACATTAATTAACATAGGACAAAATAGTATCAAATAGTAGGTAAAAGAATAAAAAATCTTCTGACTGCTCAGATTGAACTTGGCCTTGTGGTAGGATAGAAAGCTAAGGTGTCCTGGAACAGGCACCAGTGATCAGGCATGTTATAGCTGAAAACAGGTCCTGCTGTCACATGGCAAGATATTAGCGTATTTGAATCTGGGAATGCTACTCTGAAGCCTGTGTCTATGTTGACAAATGTTTTATCCAAAGACTGTAACCGCTTCTTCATTAATACTTTGTAGGCGATATTAGTGACATTTGATGATTAATTACTTACATAGCTGGTGGGCTTTCCTTTGCTGAGGATTTGAACAAAGCGATTAAACACATCGCAAATACACTATGCATTTGTATTACGACTGTATGTGCATTGGCTGTAAACACATTTATTTACAACACAATGTTTAAATGCTGGGGATCAACATGGTAGACATGTTGTTTTGAAGGCCAGAGAAAGAAGCCGTCTGTGACCTGTTATTAAGAGAAGACAAAACAGGCAAAGGATGTACTGTGGCAATTGAGACAGCTGTAGCAAAAGCTGCAACTTAACTGAGGTCAGTCTAGATGCGTGAACAGAATCAAAAGTGGTGAGAAAAACTTCTGCCTGAACCGTTTAATCGCCACTACTGCTGCTGCACGGTCTCCACAACCATCATTTCACATTTTTCTGTATTTGCAAAAGACATGAGACTTTGAAAATATATACTTGTCAAAAAGCATGTTGCAGCTGGCATCATGGTGTATTGCCACTGGTACCGGCTGTAACAGATTAGCCAGTCATTTTGGAATAAATAAACCACCACTGTGTTAAGGAAGTATGTTTACCTTTCCTGTCGACTCTGCATCAGGCTCACACAAGGGAAGCAACTCTTGATTGCTGCCATGTTCCTGTCTCTGCCCCAAAAATAATTTGACAATGATTATTACAACCGAAAGGGAAACTGCCCCCTCATTTAAGTCCAGGCTAATTGTTTGTAGGGCGGCACGGTGGCGTAGTAGTAGCGCTGCTGCCTCGCAGTTAGGAGACCTGGGTTCGCTTCCCGGGTGCTCCCTGCATGGCATTTGCATGTTCTCCCAGTGTCTGCATGGGTTTCCTCCGGGTGCTCCAGTTTCCTCCCACAGTCCAAAGACATGCAGGTTAGGTGCATTGGCGATCCTACATTGTCCCTAGTATGTGTGTGTGTGTGCGCCCTGTGGTGGGCTGGTGCCCTGCCCAGGGTTTGTTTCCTGCCTTGCGCCCTGTGTTGGCTGGGATTGACTCCAGCAGACTCCTGTGACCCAGTAATTAGGATGCAGCAGGTTGGATAATGGATGGATGAATAATTGTCTGTACAGATATGTGATTTTTGGAAGAGCTAAAGAGTGACATGTGGCTTAGCAAGAAAAACATATATAATGGAAAGCAAAAGTAATTTATTCACGTAAATAATGTGCAGCAGCTGTGGCACCATTGTGTCCATATCATACTGCCCTGTACAGTATTTTGTGGTTTTTCTAAATTCAGAATCGCCAATAAATAACGGCAGGTGAGGTTTGTTAAAGCGTAGTCTGGTGGATGCGGAATGCACAAATAGCAGTTTGAGCTTGTAAATCATTTACAATAAAAACCTTCCTGCTTACTCCACAATTAACTCTGAGTAATTAGTTTGACCAACTGAAAGAACTCCAGTCCAAACTGATATACAGTAGCAGGATAGTTAGCCTATGAAAAGAGAGGAACTGGAGAAGATTAAGATGCCTGTACAGCTTCTAAACATTTGCTAGTGAATGTGGTGTTTATCAAACAAAAGAAACATTGGATAAAATATATTAAATAATCGAAGTACACAGAATATACATTTTTTTTAAGAAATACTTTTTCTCATTTCATATTATGACTTGTTCAAAATTGTTGAAGAACAGTTCGCTAATGTACCCCAGCAAGGAACAGAAGCTCCCTGGACACTGATTATGATGTGCCTGTATCCAAGTTTAAGAAATTCTTATATGTCCTCCTACATGGTAGATGGTAAACTATTCCTTTCTTAGTTTAAGATATTCTTGATGTACATCAATGTAAGTCATTGTAAAGAATTTCAAGATACTGTTGACCGGTGTTCTCACAAAGTAGATGCCTTTCTTGATTTGTTGGTTGTAGATTATGCAACCCTGTGGAAACTGAGCTGTCACTTAACCCGTATTTCATGGACAGCACACAATTGAAACAGGGTACTTTGTAAAAAATATGTTAAAGAAGAGTCTCTTTGTGCTTGGTCCACGTTAAGGTGTGTACAGTTTATAAATGTTGAGAAGGTAAGTAAAAGCTGTGAAAAAGAGGGTGCACTACCAGGAAATGAGAACTATCAAAGGTAATAGTAATGCTAGGTATTGAGAAGCAGATGAAATTGAAGAGGGCAGGAAGAGAAGCATGGCTTTACTATCAAAATCAAATGTCTGTTACAAAGGTATTTTTGTTATATACCTTTAACCCCCTTTTTTTTTTTCTTTTTGTCCTTTTGTCACTTTCCAGGTTAGAGACTTCATGGTGATTCCAAATAATACCCGTTTTTTATTCTCGGAGGTGATTTCAGATTACCTTTACAGAAAAAACTTCTTAGAACTTTTTTTTTTTTAAAAAAAAAAAAGCAAAGTTCAGAGAAAGTTTGTATAAGCAGAGCCCAGACAATTATGATGATCTTATGGAATTCAGTAAACAGTATCATTGAAGGAGTAGGATTAATTATATATGGGTAGGTATGGTAGTCCATGCCTACCATTTTGATTTACAGTCAGTGAGGTACAGATTGGATAAGTAACTGAGGTCTTGCCTTGTAGGGAAGTTATAGGGCTAGACATAATCATATACTATGTCTCTTCTATCAGATTTAGAAAAGGAGTTTAATTTCCTAGCATCAGAAATCATTACTGTACATGATATTGCCTCAGTGTCACAGAAAATGCCTTGGAAATATTCTTAAAAATTGTTTTGTGAAAAGAGTGGGAACCCTGGTTGTAAATGCCAAAAGGTGGAACCCTAGGATGTGTGCAGAATACATTACAGTCTGGAATGGCCTGGATAATATTTTAGGATATTACTAAATCAATTGCTGTGGAATGGAATTAGATTTTCCTTGCTAGACAGTTTTCATCTAAATGACTTGAGCAAATTTTGAATGGACACTTAATTTAACAAGTATGTGTTTGTGTGCATTGGGTCTCGCTTTGCCTCTGATGCAGCTAGGTAACAGATGTTTGACATAGGTTAATTCTGAGACATGATAATTATATATTTGGTTAGTAGGTAGATCTCCGCATACATCCACTTAAGAAACAATATTACTGTGATCAACTTCTGCATTCTGAGTGTAATTTCTCAACAATCAAAATAGCATGGATTTGTTTTATCTGAATAAATGATCTGCTTATTGGAGAACTAATCAGTTTTGTCTTTTTGCTAGGATTGACCATTGGAACAATGAAAAAGAGCGCCTAGTACTAATCACCGACAGGTCCCTTTTGATCTGCAAGTATGACTTCATCAGTCTCCTGTGTCAACAAGTGATCAGGGTCTCTCTTAATGCAGTTGATACCATCTCACTTGGAGAGTTTGAGTTTCCTCCCAAGTCCCTGAACAAGTAAGTCATCTGATGTGGGAAGATCTGTGAGACTTGTTGAGTGAACGTGATGCTTGAAATTGTACAGAGAAGGATAACACTGTTGTAAGGTCCACTCAGTGTTGTCTGACATGTTGCACAGAGATAATAATTGACTGAAGGGAACATAATGTAATCCTGCTAAGCCAAGGACTATAAAAGGCAGTTTTATACATCCATCCATCCATTATCCAACCCGCTGAATCCTGAACAGGGTCACGGGGGTCTGCTGGAGCCAATCCCAGCCAACACAGGGCACAAGGCAGGAACCAATCCTGGGCAGGGTGCCAACCCACCGCAGGACACACACAAACACACCAAGCACACACTACGGCCAATTTAGAATCGCCAATCCACCTAACCTGCACGTCTTTGGACTGTGGGAGGAAACCGGAGCGCCCGGAGGAAACCCACGCAGACACGGGGAGAACATGCAAACTCCACGCAGGGAGGACCCGGGAAGCGAACCCAGGTCTCCTAACTGCGAGGCAGCAGCGCTACCACTGCGCCACCGTGCCGCCCTGTTTTATACATTATCCTTTCTATTCTTTGATATATGTAATTCTGAAACATTGCCAGCAGAGGGCTTCCATGGTCTTTATTCATATATGAAATCCACTCTAAAATGGATGTGGAGGATGAAATCTTGCATCAAACGTTGATGCAGAATGGGGAAGGAGGAGGGGGTTATAAATTTATCATGCCGGTGTAAAATGCAGTGCTATATGATTCTTTCTTTCTAGTCATGGCGCTAACAATTTACATAACACTTTTTAATTTAGGGTGTATTTCCAGTGCATTGCAGGCACTTAGCTGCTAGGTAATTTGACAGAATTAGAAACCTGTTGAATTAAACTGGTATTTAAAATGCACTTGTTCATCAGCTTATGCATTTCTTTATATCACTAATAATTTAATAAGACCTTTTCTTGGTATGGGTTAATCTAAAGATTTTACTCTGTTTGGCCTTTCAGGAGAGAAGGGTATGGACTCCGTGTACAATGGGATAAGCGGTCTCGTCCTTCTTTTGTGAGTCGCTGGAACCCATGGTCCACAGATGTACCATATGCTACATTTACAGAACATCCAATGGCTAATGCTGATGAGAAGATAGCCACACTCTGTCAGGTAACGAAGATATGTTTATCAGAGCTGAATGTATTATTGCAAGTTCCCTGCATGTCCATAAACTTGTGTACACTATGCCTGCATATAAATTAATACTCTAAATATCCCATGGGCAAGAGTCAAAATCATTTTAATTCTTCTTTAAAACACAGTGATGCAGGGATTTACAGCCAAGGGCCATAGGAAAACAACAGGATAATAAGGTTGTAGAAATTGGCAAAACTAGCCATAGTAGTATATGTTTTGTTGTTATTATTTCATAGGGTCTCATGTTTTCTAACTCTTCAATGCACTTTAAAGTATGTTTTGATGAGTGCCACTCCACATGGCCAATTCTTATGCATTTGGCCTGTACTGCCTTCCTTACAACATTGTTTCTTGACCTTTATGGTCCTGTGACTCAGTTTAGACTTTTTAAATTCACTGACGACCTACTAGCAGAAATTGCAAATTGCCCCCTTGGTGAAAAGAGCACTATCAGGGGTCCCCCTTAGTGAAAAAAGCTCACTTAGAAACAGGGTAACATATCGTGCAACCCCGCTGATCATTTAGGTAACCCACTGTCGGCACGACCCAGTGGTTGAGAAATACCGCCTTACATGGACCTGGCGTGCAGATGCCAAGACTCGAAGATCACTTTGTGTAGAGTATGCTTACCATTGATCCACACTAGACATACAGAGCCTTGGTTGCAATGACCTGTACACTTTTTGACCAACATATGGCCAAATGGCTAGTTGCAAATGGAGCTATAAGTCAGCCTGTGACTGTCTGGGTATGAACATTCATCAACAGATCATTCCCACTTACAGAATTATAAATAAAAACTTGTTCAGTGGTCTTAGCAGCATGAAGGTGATGCTTATTTGTACTTTATACTCATTTTATCTGTTTTAGGTAGCATCTACTCCTAGTCCTTTACATTATCATTCTTTAGCTTGATAAAGTTTCCACTTTTAAACATGACGCAGTTATATGAAGTATTGATTCAGGCATGTAATGTGTGAGGGTTGGCCGGCATCTTTACCCGGCTGGGATTCCTCCTTAAAGGAAGGACAGAGGGCGATGGCTTTTGAAGGGTGCTATCTTCCCCGAACTGCTACTTGGCAGCTCCCTTGGGTTGCAACAGGTTAATATTCGATCATTTTCCTTAATAAATAAATGACCAAGTATAATATTTTTGTCTCATTTGTTTAACTGGTTTTTCTTTATCTACTTTTAGGACTTGAGTGAAAATCTGATGATGTTTTAGGTCATATTTATGCAGAAATATATAAAATTCTAAAGGGTTCACAAACTTTCAAGCACAACTGTATATTGTGTGAAATAATGAGTCTCAACACACTAAAAGAAGGTTTGGGGCAGCCACCCGTATATTGTTCCTAGCTGCAAAAGGATTTTGAGAGCACAAATGATGTTGCTGGTTTGAGTTCCCAAAATGAACTGCCCTTGGTTTGGCAAGATGGAGGATTTATAGTCCGTAACCCGGAAGTGACGTCAGTCTGGGAGGCGGAACCAGAAGTGATGTCCGTCTGGGAGCAGGAACCGGGAGTGACGTCGAATCAGGCAGGTTTTCCCATATTTGATCTGCAGAATTAACAGAAACAGGTTTAGAGCACCCTGCCACCCCCTGGCCCGGCGGGTAATCACCTCCACTTGGTCCACTCAGCTCGCTCCTAGTCGCACGTGTGACAATGGGTGAAATATTTTGGCAGCTGCCCATGTAGTCTTCTGCGCTATTCACGGAGCCGTTTCCTACATTTTGCAGGTTTAACAGACAGCTTGGGTAATGATTTTCTATAGCAGGGGTACTCTGTTACTGTCCTGGAGGCCTGCAGTGGCAGTAGGTTTTTGCTTTAACCAAATCTTTAATTAGAACCCATGTATCTACTACTAAAACAATGTTTTGGGCTTAGTTAATTCATTTGTTACAAAACCCTGCACTACTTACTTTAATTTTGAATGGCTGCATTTAGGTTTTTATTCTTGCCTGTTTTTAAACAAGACAACAATTACTAATGAGGTGCAAATGACAAAGGGTCTACCAACTCTCCAGCTGATGTGCTCCTATTTAAATCTGTGCATATGCATCATGAAGTATCGGAGATAACACCAGTGTTTTGAAATAAATGAGAGAGAGGGGAAGGACTAAGAGATACAAATCTGTTTTAGAGTATAAAATATATAGATAATGTTCTCAGAAAATGACAAATCTACCGATTTGGAAGAATGAAAGCACTAACAAGTCATATAATTAAATACCAAGTTTCATTATCTGCTAGGCCTGGCTTCTAATTACGAAACTGGTTGGAATGAAAGCCTGTGGCCCCCCAGGGAGTACCCCTGGTCTACAGTAATGTTAAATCCCACTGAGTGCAAGAATATAAGTCGGGACTTTGACTGAACATTTCACTGTTTTGTTTTTAAGCCATTCAGGTGTATTTTGCCATCCTTGTCAAAATCGGAATTGTTGTTCCAGTTTCAAATGTTTTGCTGACTGCTTATCTCGTTATTTTGCTCCATTCATTTTTGCCTCTATTTTGACAAGCCAGCCATATTCAAATACTAAAGGCAGCAAGTAGAGGCTGTGTTTTTTTTTGTGATAGTGAATACTAAAGGGGTGAATACTTTTTTTATTCAAGCTGGAGTTTAAAATTTTCATTTTATAGTAGAGCTGACCCATCTAAATATGTTTTGTTCACAATACACCAAGTTAAACTTATAGTATTTTTTTGATTGTAAAACACTAATTGAGGTGGCAGCCTTGGGATGTAGGGTTGAATGTGCCAAAGGTCATCTTTGACTATAACCAACAATAATTTGTGTTAATTTAAATACTTTGTATAATATTTGTATCATTTAAAGGGGGAGGGGATGAACGTATTATGCAGTCCACCAAGTCTGATGCCTTTTTTTAAGGCTACAT
Organism: Polypterus bichir lapradei; assembly: GCA_026402145.1. Classification (NCBI taxonomy): domain Eukaryota; kingdom Metazoa; phylum Chordata; class Cladistia; order Polypteriformes; family Polypteridae; genus Polypterus; species Polypterus bichir. The sequence goes on from JANRMT010062815.1 coordinate 5,236,843, forward strand.
AGTTTTTTAAAGAGCTTTAATTTTAAACTTTTTCTTCTTCTTGTTTTTTTTTTTTTTTTCTACCCCTCTAGTTGGAGAACTTCAAAACGCAACTTATCCAAGCTGTCAAAAAGGCCCATAAAGAAAATCCTCTTCCTGGCAGAGCCAATGGGGTCCTCATTCTTGAGCGTCCTCTCCTCATAGAGACCTACCTGGGACTGATGTCCTTCATCAATAACGAGGCCAAGCTCGGCTATTCCATGACCAGAGGCAAAATTGGATTTTAAAATGTAGCTTTCCAGTTTTGCTTTCCCCTGTGTGTGAAACTTACTATTTTGGGATACAGCTTGCTAATTTTACTTGTCAGCTTATACTGCAAAATGAGCCCACGTATTAGTTTGTCTGTCTGTCTGTCTGTCTGTCTGTCTGTCTGATTATAACTCGGAATTACTGATAATTTGAGGCTAAAAACAAGCAGCACAATTCAGACTTTACAGCCACGTGCCTAATTCTTGTGCTTCATGCGTTTAAGGTTGACCATTGTTTAAACCCAATTTGTAAGAGTAATGTGGAAATCTAACAATGGCTTTTCCGTGGCAATGGCGTGAGAGCCAGGGCTTTGTTGTTTACATGATTGCCTCTAGCCTAGCTCTACTGACAGTTGGACAAGCACCTCATGATCATCCTCAATATGCACTCGGGTTTTACTTTCCAAAGTATGCACTGTATTTGCATTTGTGGGGGATGAAGATTTTCAGATCACGTGCACCGTCTCTAAGGGGAAGCAGCCCCGAGCAGGTACGCGGCTCTCTTTACAAGCATCTTCTTGTACCTCATTTCAGTTTCTTCCTCTGGAAAATCTCACCCATTAAACATTTCTCTGGCCCAGTTGATGGTTTTTAGCTTCACTTTCACATGCCAAGGTTTTTCTTTTTGTATGTTTCCAAAACTGCTAGCATAAGCACAAACTTTATTGAAATGTTTTGGTACAAGTTTTGAAATTTGTCATTTTTCATATGTTATTACTTTTTTATAGGTGAAAACTATGTGACTGCCTGTTTAAGATAACTTTTATTTATAATTTACTGTATGTTTTTGCTACACTAATCTCATTATTTGCAGTTAACTGCTAAGCTAAAATAGCAGTGTATATGTGGGAATAGAATCGGTTTGCAGCCTTAGGATGGCAGCAAACTAATTAAGCAAGTTACCCTTTACAAATGTAACAGAAACAAATCAGAAGATCATGAAAAATCACTCCAGGTGGTTAAGTTTGGAACTGGAGATAAGTATTTGTTGCATATGTATAAGTTAAAAAAAAAAATAAACAGCTGAGCCTCCTAATTCCTCTAACCCACAGTAAAGGCCCTTCCAGTTTGCTGTTCGAGCTATCCGTTTTCTTAAGATATTATGAATTCATGTAGTGCTTTATATCTCAGGTGTTTAAATACCTTAGAATTTCACTCATAGTTAGCAGTGGCATCTGGAGCTGCCAGTGGTAAGTTTTGAGGTGAAAAATGTCCTGTATTTTTATTATCTTGTACATTCTTATTCACAGTTACTTCTCAGAAATAAAATTCATATATATCACTGAAGTGGCACATTTCCAGTGTAAAAGTGCAGCTGTCTAAGAAAAATAAAAATGAACACTTTATTTCCTTTAGATCACCATAACAGTAACATGGCCCCCTCTGCTTTGGGTCTGCTCTCACATTAGTGGACATCCCATTTGCAGTGTTCAGCTGGAGCATGTAGGCTCACATGAAGAAGGCATCTCCTGGAGTTAGGAATAAGCAGAGTGGACAGCCAGACTGGAGAGCACCATCTGATGGAAGGAAGGCTTCATGCCACTGGGCTCACATTGATAAATGTTCATGTCTTCATACTTAAGAATGAAGCGTTCTTTCTGTTGCCCGTTTAATATTATTACATTTTCAGTCTTGTCAAGCAGCATTGTGAACATATCTCGCATGATATAAATAAACCTGCATGTTACCTGAATACGTTGCACACATAAACGGCTGTAGTGGGCCAAGTGGGAAGTCAGGGCTGTCCGCAGTTGCTGCTCGTTTTGAATCTGAACATTTGCTCCACATTTGAAAAAACCCCAAGGCTACCTTTAATAAACAGACTACATGGATGTGTGCATTCTTTGAGAAACTAGTAGTACTTTAAATGGAATGCAACATCCTTGGCTGAGTTTTTTAAACATATAACCTAGTCCTCGGAAAATATTACAGCTTTACAGATGACACAAAAGTTTGCATTTCAGGATCAATGCACTAGAAAGTAGTCATTTTTAACTAAAGAATTCCACACCCTGATTTGTATTCAGAAAACTTGGGAAGCTTTTTTTTTGTTTTTTTTTTTTTTTTAAACTGCATAAGGTTGTCTCCTCTGCATTATAGGCGACAGCCATTTCTTGAATTGAGACTAACACACTTTACCATTTTGTGCTCCGATTTGCCAGCCTTGCATCTGTCATTGGCAGCCCACTTCCTTCACATTTGCGGACCCTGCTTATTTGAAATTATTGCAGATGATGGGCTTTAATTCCCTCTGTGGGTCCAAGGGTTGTCTTTTGAAGCGACATGCCTTAATCATCCCTCTACTTTGCTTCTGGGCGCTGGTATTGATTTGGTTTTCTTTTCAAGGTGCTACAGCGTTGGTCTGCATTTGCCAGAATGCTCTGTCTTGTGTCCAAATCAACTTTCATTTTCTGGAATAGATTAGTTAGTTGTAAGTTTGGAATGATGACATGTTTTCGCACCTGATTAATATTTTAAATTTAAAATATTAAATTAAAAAATGCTTAAATAAGACCAACTTTAAAATGTTTAGCTGCGTGAGATGATCTTTTTGATTTTTATAAAAAGCATAAATGGATATAAGAAACTGTAGAGTTATTTGTACTTCATCTTTTGAGTTACAAAAATACTTGGACTGTACCAAAGGCACCTTTAACTTTCCATTCTTTTATATTTAAGGACTTAAGATATTTTTGTGTGGGAAATGGAAGTTTAACACAATGTAAACTGTATCTGAATAGTGGGCTTATATTCCACTCTGGCAGACAGCTTATTTGTATTTTTTACTGTGGTTTTTTTGGTTTTATTTAATTCTAAATGATGTCCCCCCACTGCCTAATTACATAAATTGTCTAGAACATTCTTCCTTTCAAAGGCTTGTTTTGTTAAAAATGCCCACACTGTATTTCTGTGTCAAATTTTATACTGCACTTTTTTGGTAATAAATATAGAAGGCACTTTAAAGGCCGGGAATGTAATATGCATTTGCACCTGCACCAGCTTTTTTTCCCGTGGTTGACTTCAGTTCTGTACACACTAAGCATTGCCTGTATCCTTTGATATACTACATGTACACCCTAATTATTGCTTGCAAATAAATTATAATGGGAAGAAAGACAATAAATAAAACTACTTCAGTTTTTGAGTGGTCATCTTTTGTTGAACAAACAAAAAAAAACTGTGCAAAAGTGTAGAACTTCTCAGAAGATTCACATTCTAGTCAAAGTGCAAGTTTATTTTAGAAAAATATCATAGTATATATTTACATCCAACATTCATAAATCAGTAAATAAGTAGGTAGTTTGTACAATATTTACAGTTAATGGTAAAGTCGGTCAATTTATAACCAATCACATCACAGCTGGCATCCAAAGCAGTGGAGCAGTTCTAAATTATGCTTTCATTTTGGCATAGGTTAGACATGCCTTTTGTTTAGAGTTGATTTTCTGAAACTCGTGAAATGACCTTTTTTTCTTGATTTATTGTGTAGACGGTTAGCTTTTCAACTATCTTTGTTCTCCAAGTAACAAACACACAGCTGGTCCTTGCTCAGCAAAATTAGGGACTGACCACTTGTGTGCCAGCTGAGCGAAAGTACCTGGAAATGACCTGTCGGGGGAGAGAGAAAAGGGCAGCATTTACAGAAGTGCACTTCAAAATGGCCATAAGCTCCACTGTACCACAGTTTATACAAGTAAGGTAATGAACAACTCTAGTCATTGTGTTTTTGGTGAACATCTCATCTCCAAATCCATCATGGTAATTGCAGAAAAAGGGAGTGAGCTGTTCTTGGATTTGTGGACTAAAAATAATAGAATACAGGAATATATGTGTACACATTAAATAGTACAGGTGACGTTATGCTTTGGAGAATGAGCAAGATTCCTTTTTGTTAAAACAAACATGTTCTCATTGTCAATGACAGCAATAATGGGGAAGTAGCTTTTGTCCATGCAAGGACCAACTGCTGCCCCTATATGTTTCCAGTAACTATTAGGATTACTCTACCCATCCTTGAACCTCATATGGTTTGGTGTCCTTTTGCCTAGATCTGGCCATTGAAGAACACTTACCTCCTTCACTTAGGAGAGCTACACAGAGCAGCTCCTGGAGCATCTCTTACTAATTTACTCACAGAATAGTCCATATTGGCATTTGCATTTTCCCCAAATAAAATCTGCATACCTGCAATGGGCACCTGCACACAAGCACAACCTGATGGAGACCACATGTACACCTTGTTGTTTCCAGTACAAAGTGCTAGCCTGGGTTGGCAAGGGTCCCACTGAAAGCAGCGCACGGCGGCCACATGCTCAAGTACCACAAACAGCTTTAACTTCTGCACATCCCATATCCAGACATTGTTGGGCATGTTATCTGATTGATAAAGAAAGGACAAAAAAGGACAGTTAGAGGTAGTGTTATTATTCAGTACATCATCATATCTTCATAACATCACCGGATAACTAAATATCTGAATGGCAACTATCAATCTCTTCTCATTCATGTTTCAATCTCAATGACTAGACATGCTATGAGATGTACGTGAATTCAGAACGGGGACACCAAACACAGGTGAAGAGGTTCTTGGTGGCTCACTGCCTTGTTTTATTCAGAGCTTTTCTATTCTTTGTGCCAAAACATATAAATAACTGAATGAGCTCATGTCGTTTTTCATCCACTTATCCAGGCGAGGGTCATAGTGTTACAAGGCTGAGCCAAGCTGACCAGATTTTTCCTGGAAGTCTCTAATGGGCCTCACCTCTGTGAATGGGTCTGCTGCCAGGGCATAAAAGCTCGTACATATTTCACTTAATGTACCAAGGGAGCATCCTAACTAGGTGCCCACTCTTCCCAAATAGCTTCACCCACTCCACAGCAGCAGAGCTCCTCCTGTAATACTGCAGAAATTATGCAGCATTATGCTCACAGGCAAAAGATGAAGGGTTAGACTCGTGGGCTTTTAATTCACCACCACCAGGTGTAAAGCTTGCTTAACATGCACCACTTCTACCATTCCAGTTTTCAAGACTAAGGATACAGGAGACAGACAGATCCTGAAGTACTTGAACTGTCTGGACCTTCCCAGCTCTGTTCTCCGTAAACTTAACTGTAGTCTCTCAATTTAAGCTTTTAAGCAGATTGCATGGTAGTTCCCACGTCCCTACTGAAGTCAGTACAGTGTCCACTAAGCAGCTCCAGGGCACCTCGAGTAGCAGTTTTGGAATATTCCCTACCTGGACACGTCTCTTACACCTGTGTTCTCAGGAGTTTTGGAAACGTGGACTACACATCCCTGAGGCATTCAAGCCTCCTGTTACTCCACTCCCAACTCCCCCCAACGTTATCAGTCTGAAACAGAAAAACTGTTCCTAGTGGACTAAAAGCAATATGAAAGAGATCTAATTTTCTTGGAAAATAAAAATAATAAAAAAAAAAAGTAATTAAGTGAATTCACACAAAAGGTGGGAGTTATGCATGCAGCCCTCTCAGAGAGCTGATACGGGAGACTGTGCCAGCCCTACACAGTAAGCCATTGTGAATGAATACTACAGGCTTAATCTTAACACCTTAAATATCGCAAGAAAATGTCAACCAGTTTATAGACAATTTCCATCCATCTTTGCAGCAGTGACACATTTTTGTAGGAAGTTTAATAAAGAGGAGAAACTCGGAAGACACAAAGTCAATTTTCAGGTAGATACAATACCATTCTTGGTCGCCAGGTAGCGGCTATTAGAACTGAAGGCCATTACTGAAATTCCAATCTTGGGATTTGGTCTGTCTGGATCTGGCCTGATCACAGGAACTTGTGCTGGCAATGAAGAGACTTCATCTTTATATATTTAAAAAAAAAACAAACAACATATTAGTACTGCAAATATTAAATTCATTTACAACCACAAAATTACAAGCAGCTTAACCAGGAATCATGTAGCTGAAGAAATTGTTTAGGTTAAATGATCATTCCCATCAAAGCATATATAATAAAGCTGTAAGAATGTATTTTTTTTAGCTTTAGAGCTAAAAACTGATGACTCCGAAGTTTAAAATTTTGCCCATGCTGGTGCACTGTCTCTGCAGGATCGACACAATCTCCTCCTCCCTTGTTGGGCTAGTTTAACTTCAACTCTAAAATGACCCAAGAGGCGAGTGATGGGGAGCCTGTCCTGCAATGGTGTGTAACAGTAAAACACACAACAGCCAGCCATTGTGCAGCTGTTCAGTGCTATTAGGCTAGGAGTTCCATTTCCATCTTCCCCTGAATTATACTCATTTGAACTTTAAAAAAAAAATTTAATTAAATTAAAAAAAGTCAAACATTTCTTACAGTGAGCGCTCGCTGCTGTGGACCCCAGGTAAGGTTATGTCTGAATTGCTCCATACTGACAAGAGCATTCAAGACCTGAATAACCATTAAAAAAAAACAAGAAAAAAAAAAAAAATCTGCAATCCGCCACAAAGTTCAGTGTTTTCCAAAGCTAGTATTTATTTTTCTGCTACTGAAATATTTTCTGCTATTCTTCCAATTTCTTGTCTTGAACACCAGTAATAATAATGCTGCCTTGTCCCTCCTGTGTGTAAACAGCAAGGCTTTTTTTCTTTATGATCACCACTGATTTATTTAAACCAAAAAACAAACATTTTGGGAATGTTTAATACACTGTTAACACATTAAATTGATGAGATATATACCGGTACGTAGTATTTTAGGCTACTTCAGAATATTTTGGAGAAAAAACAAATTATTGAAAATCAAAGCTTAAACATCATTTGAGTTAGAAACTCAAATCCTGCTGTTATATAAGCCATTGCATCTCAAAGAGTTAATGTTCCCTTTAATTACTTTATGAGCCAATTCTTCCAACATCTATTTATTCATTGATGAAATATAAAAGGGTTTGTACCAATTATGAATTTAGAATAGATGAAGAGCGGAAAAACTCACTCCATTACTTGGGTTTTGATGTCTGTACATACGACATATCGGCCATAATTGCGCCCAGCAGATTCTTCTTACGTGTTTGTGTTTTAAAAATTCAATGTAACAGCATGGGGATGCTGCATGTAAGAGGGAAAACCTATGCATGGTGAGCACAAACAGCATATAGTATGGACGTGCTTTACTCTGTGTCTGAATAAGAAACTGAGCATTCATTCTGCTCTTTGACTACATTATGAGGGAGTGAATTATTACGTATCAATGTTTCCATAAAAATAATTATATAAAAAGCATTTATAGCCTACCATTGGTTTTCGTTATCTGCTAAGCTTTTTGGCTCTTCCATAAAAAGCCTGCGGATTAATGGTGGGGAGTTGGGAAGTAAAAACTAAAATTTACTGCAAAGCCAAATAAAGTGCCCATATCTAAAGTATGGATCCCAATCAGCGTTGGTGGCTGCATTAAATCTCGAGAGTATACATGTTGTTTTCCAAGTGAAAAAAGGGGTGTTAAAAGGGTGAAAAATTACATACAAGTAAATTAATTTGTTAATTTGAATAAATACAAATTGTTAACACTGAGTTTACTATTCAGAACTTAAATGAGAAAGATATATACACTAGTTAAATATTTGTATATTCAGGTACTCACATTTACTCTGCGTACTAAACAGAGAGCTCCCTGTAGTTAAACTGTGGTGGGCAGAAAGGTCATCATTGCTAATCACAGGCCGCCTTTCTACTTCACGGTAGAATACCTTAAATTAAACAAAATGACAATCAGTTTATTACTTTTGCTTCAATTCCTGTTCCAGTGGCTCTTGTCATTTAGCACACAAAACCTACAAATCCCTTTTGTTTACAGATATCGCCAAACAGACCATCCTGTTCTTACTGCCATTTGCCACTTTTGGTATGACCACATCGGCAATTTTCCTAAACGCTTTTATATTTGATGGTCTTCTCCTTGGATAAAGTCTGCCTGACACAATTTTAATTATCTTTTGAATGTTTTCATATGTTCCACTTTAAATCACTCCAGCAATTTTTAAATTGGGAGGGATGCCTTAAAGGAGGTGACTGAAGAACTTATAACAAGAATAGTTATGAGGAGAACTTAACAAGATCACATGACATTCTTTACTTACTATTTTGGGGTTGCTGATGGTCGAGGGATGTTCCAGCTCCGTAATCTGTTTCCATGTAATATGGTTTAGCATGCGCACCTAAGTGAACAGACTGACTTAGAAACTACATAAATCGCTAGCAAACAGCAAAATAAAATGCAATTAAAGTATTTTTAACGTTTATCTTCAAATGAAGTAATTTGGTTTAAACATATTGAGTCTATTATAATTATTATCTATACTAATAAAAGGCAAAGCCCTCACTGACTGACTCATCACTAATTCTCCAACTTCCCTTGTAGGTAGAAGGCTAAAATTTGGCAGGTTCATTCCTTACAGCTTACAAAAGTTAAGCAGGTTTCATTTCGAAATTTTCGAACGCGTATTTCGAAATACGCGTAACGGTCATAAATGAATCCTACTTACGTACATATATATGGCCATACATCACCACGCCTCCCTGCCTATACTGCGTCCCCCATACCCACGCCTCCCACGTAATTGAGTGCCTGCTCATATAAGGCCATCCGTCACCAGCAATCCAATAGACACGCTGCCGCTATGAGGCGTTTGTCATGCCTAAGACGAATACGATATTCGCGAGATACAAGTTTAATGAGAGGACGCAGGGTATAAACGAGACTTTTCATCACTTTGTAACGGAGTTAAAATTGCTGGTGAAGGACTGTGCTTATTAAAAACGCATTACACAATTGAGAAGGCAGCAAAAGAATATTAAGTGTGTGACGCATACAAGCATATTCATAAGTGCAGGTACTGCGGAAACAAAGCATACGGTGGAAAAAGTCAATGTCCAGGTAAAGGAAGACAGTGTAAAAAATGTGGTAAACTGAACCACTTCGCTGAAGTTTGCAGGACTGGGAAAGGTAAACCCATGCATGCAGTGTGTGATGTCACAGATAAAGACGAAGACGAGCTGTTTATTGATGCAGTAAGAAAGGAACAACCCTCTGAAGCTGAACAAGCCTTTGAGGACATATCAATAGGAAAGCAAGGTGTAAAGCTTAAGTTTAAATTAAATTAATAGACACGCTGCCGCTGGAGTTTGTCATGCCTAAGACGAATACGATATTCCCGAGATACAAGTTTAATGAGAAGACGCAGGGTATAAACGAGACTTTTGATCACTTTGTAACGGAGTTAAAATTGCTGGTGAAGGACTGTGCTTATGCAAACGAAGATGAGATGGTCAGGGATAGAAGAGTGTTTGGCACAAACTCAGCAAAAGTGCGACAGAAACTTTTAAGTGCCGGGTCTGAGCTAACATTAAATAAAGCCGTGGACATCACAAGATCGCACAAGATAGCACAAGCACAGCTGAGAACCTTCGATGCATGTACTCCGAGCGGCTCACGTGAACTGACTGTGAACACAGTACGCAGACAACAAGCAAGAGCTCCAAAGAGCGCTGAACAAAAAATGCATTACACAATTGAGAAGGCAGCAAAAGAATATGAAGTGTATGACGCATACAAGCATATTCATAAGTGCAGGTAATGCGGAAACAAAGCACACGGTGGAAAAAGTCAATGTCCAGCTAAAGGAAGACAGTGTAAAAAATGTGGTAAACTGAACCACTTCACTAAAATTTGCAGGACTGGGAAAGGTAAAACTGTGCATGCAGTGTGTGATGTCACAGATAAAGAGGAAATCCTTGATGAGAGCAACACTCATAACAGTCACAAAACAATTACATTGACAATCATGTTAAGTTATTTTTAAAATGTTTCCTTTTCTTTTTCATAATTTCTTTAACACACTACTTCTCCGCTGCGAAGTATTTTGCTAGTATATTATAATTCACAAGTAGAGTAAAGAAAATACATAAGTACCTTCTCATCATAACTGCCAACTGCTAGAAACTGGCTACTGGGACTCCACGTGATAGACTTGACACCGAGACACCATTCATAGGCACTGAAAATGGACAACAGGCGGCCATCTAGCGAGTAGAACAGCACCTTATACTGGGAGGGACGAGGAAAGGGAAAAAAAAAAAAAAAAAAGTGATCAGTGAGGCCTGCTCCCATGTACTGTCCTGGTGTAAAGTACTAGAGTTTTACACATTCCCATAGCCTCACTGGTATGGATGCAAAGATGCCCAGGGCCCCACAGGTAGTGTAAGGTTTATGACTGGTGTATGGAATTTGAACTACAGGAGTGGAAAGTATTTTTTTTAGGATGAGAATTTCAATAACTTTGTATTCCCATATTCTAAAGTGATAAAAAAGGTATCCAAATACTTCATCCATTCACATAAAATTTGTTGTAACATGTGAGAAGGTGGAATCATAGGGGTGCTACTGTGCTCCCACTTATAAGAGCAGGAGGCAGAGAAATGACACACAACTTTATCGGAGGAAAGCATTTAAGTATTCATATGGAATCTATTGTAAATTTAACTCATCATTGTAACGTATATCCTGGGACTGGCATCCTTTCCCCATCTTGTTTAGTGCATCCAGTGCTTCATATGGTACACAGTGTGATTGCACAAGATGGGATACGTTTATTTTGTTTATGTATTATTGTTAGTTTAAAAAGTATTCAGCACCCAAAACTATTTCACATTTTACTGTTTCAACAACATGTATTTATATAGCACATTTTCATACAAACAATGTAGCTCAAAGTGTTTTACATGATGAAGAAAGAGAAAAAAGACAAAATAAATAAGAATTAAAATTAGGGAACACTAACTAACATAGAATAAAAGTAAGGTCCGATGGCCAAGTAGGACAGAAAAACAAACAAAAAAAAAAAAACTCCAGACAGCTGGAGAAAAAAATAAAATCTGCAGGGGTTCCAGGCCACGAGACCACCCAGACCCCTCTAGGCATTCTACCCAACATAAATGACCTGAATCAGTCCTTTCAGACTCTGAACTTGCAATATATCAAGGTTAAGGATTTTTCCAGCTCATCTACTATGTACAGTGTAAAACTGTTAAATAGCGAAGGTAAACAACTGTAAGATGTAAAACAGTAAAGCCGAAGTTACACTATTTGCATAAGGACACGCCCCCTTTTACCATATTGTTCCTGGTGAACCGCATACCTTTGAACAGGAAGGGGAAAAAATGTAAGTTAGCAGATTTATTTTTTCCCTGCGTGCTGAAGGGTTTTTTTGAGGTTATGGAAGCTGATTAATGGTGGGTTGTATTCGAAAAGCTGGCACACCTGTAGGACCCCATACACCACAAAAGCAAACTTTACTACTTCACCAGATAATATCCCATAACTTCCTTAAACATTGAATTGCTTTCAATGTTTTTAATTAAATGATACATGTTTGCTATTGGTTGTTGTTACATTACTTATGCAAACTGTGTACTGGGGTTTGATCCTGACAGTACTTTCTAATGGTTTATTTGGCATATTTATTACAGTGCATGGATTTCTGGTTATGGTTAAACATACCCTTCTGTTGGAATGTCTCGTAAAGAAAAAACAATTATTTAATACAAAGTTATACCGTACACATAAAAATATTGTCACCTTATTTATTATGGTAAAATTCTAGCAACCCAGCTGCCAGTTTTTTATCATAAAAATATTATTATTTTTTACAGTGTGGGGAACAGCACAAGACTCTTTTCAAGTCACTGAACATACCTCAAAGTTCAGTGCTATCCTTCATACATAAGTAGAAAAAATGTTAAACTGCAGCAACACTTCAACAACACTCTAAACTCGAATCACTGAACAAGAATAACATTTGTCAGACAAGCTACTGTGACGTTAACTTCACTCCAACTGAGTTGCAGAAGTCAGTGATTTCATTTGAAGACGATGTTCATGGCTCAACACTCCCAAAGGTACCGCACAAAATGTGCCTTTATAAAAAAGCAGCAAGGAAAAAGGACCAGACTGGGGGAAAAATGTCCTTGCCTGTAATGAATGTCACATGGAAGATACTGCAGAGATGTATCAAAGTCTTGTGGCCTGATGAGACTTGTAAAGCGGTACCTTTTGGCTTGAACACTAAGTTGTCTGTGTGTGACATAAACCTAACACTACACCTCAGCCAGGTAACAACATCCCCCACCATAAAATGTGGTGGTGGCAGCAACATGTTGTGAGGATTCTTTACAGCAACAGGCACCAACAGTATTGTGATGAAGGAAGGGCCCACGATCTCTGATACAAGTTTATATACAAGTTCAACAGGACACATGTTTAATGGGGACATGGTGCAAGTAAGATTCAAGGCTAATACTAACAGTGCCAGAGAGCTGGCCGAGTCATGGCTCTCAAATGGAAACACCGTTAACAGACATTTGGACATGAACCTAGAATATACAGGCTTAAAAATAAGAGTATCTAACTAATAAAAAACGACTTTATGACTAACATCCTCCTGACCCCTACTTATTGTTCCACCACTCCCCTTGCACCCCCACACCCTCATTTGCTATATATTGCCTTTGAGTCCTGTATGTGCAGTCATTTTCCTCTGATTATGACATCTGGTAGGAATAAAACACTTTTCCAAGATACGTGATTTATTTATTCCCTTTATGGGCTACAAATATGCAAACCAAGACCTTCACTTCCATTAAATATATATACAAACGTGGACAAAATTGTTGGTACCCTTCAGTCAATGAAAGAAAAACTCACAATGGTGACAGAAATAACTTTAATCTGACAAAAGTAATAATAAATAAAAATTCTATGAAATTTAACCAATGAAAGTCAGACATTGATTTTCAACCATGCTTCAACAGAATTATTTAAAAAAATAAACTCATGAAACAGGCCTGGACAAAAATGATGGTACCCCTAACTTAATATTTTGTTGCACAACCTTTTGAGGCAATCACTGCAATCAAACGATTCCTGTAACTGTCAATGAGACTTCTGCACTTCTCAGCAGGTATTTTGGCCCACTACTCATGAGCAAACTGCTCCAGTTGTCTCAGGTTTGAAGGGTGCCTTTTCCAGACGGCATGTTTCAGCTCTTTCCAAAGATGCTCAATAGGATTGAGGTCAGGGCTCATAGAAGGCCACTTTAGAATAGTCCAATGTTTTCCTCTTAGCCATTCTTGGGTGTTTTTAGCTGTGTGTTTTGGGTCATTGTCCTGTTGCAAGACCCATGACCTGCGACTGAGACCAAGCTTTCTGACACTGGCCAGCACATTTCTCTCTAGAATCCCTTGATAGTCTTGAGATTTCATTGTACCCTGCACAGATTCAAGACACCCTGTGCCAGATGCAGCAAAGCAGCCCCAGAACATAACAGAGCCTCCTCCATGTTTCACAGAAGGGACAGTGTTCTTTTCTTGATATGCTTCATTTTTCCGTCTGTGAACATAGAGCTGATGTGCCTTGGCAAAAAGTTCAATTTTTGTCTCATCTGTCCATAGGACATTCTCCCAGAATCTTTGTGGCTTGTCCACATGTAGTTTGGCAAATTCCAGTCTGGCTTTTTTATGATTTGTTTTCAACAATGGTGTCCTCCTTGGTCGTCTCCCATGAAGTCCACTTTGGCTCAAACAACGACGGATGGTGCGATCTGACACTGATGTTCCTTGAGCTTGAAATTCACCTTGGATCTCTTTAGAAGTTTTTCTGGGCTCTTTTGTTACCATTCGTATTATCCGTCTCTTTGATTTGTCATCAATTTTCCTCCTGCGGCCACGTCCAGGGAGGTTGGCTACAGTCCCATGGATCTTAAATTTCTGAATAATATGTGCAACTGTAGTCACAGGAACATCAAGCTGCTTCGAGATGGTCTTATAGCCTTTACCTTTGACATGCTTGTCTATAATTTTCTTTCTAATCTCCTGAGACAACTCTTTCCTTCGCTTCCTCTGGTCCATGTTGAGTGTGTGGTACACACCATGTCACCAAACAACACAGTGACTACCTGGAGCCCTATATATAGGTCCACTGACTGATTACAAGATTGTAGACACCTGTGATGCTAATTAGTGGACACACCTTGGATTAACATGTCCCTTTGGTCACATTATTTTCAGTCTTTTCTAGGGGTACCATCATTTTTGTCCAGGCCTGTTTCATGAGTTTTTTTTTTTTATTAATTCTGTTGAAGCATGGTTGAAAAGCAATGTCTGACTTTTATTAGTTAAATTTCATAGAATTTTTATTTATTATTACTTTTGTCAGATTAAAGTTATTTCTGTGACCATTTTGAGTTTTTCTTTCATTGACTGAAGGGTACCAACAATTTTGTCCACGTAAAATATATATATGAGGGTGCGCAATACTTCCGGCAACGCCACCTTACCTCTAAACAGGTATCCCAAACTGCCAACACACAACCATTTGGTGACCACTCAATTCCAGTCAGGTCTTGTGTCTCAGTCTCAAAGTGCTGCATTTAAAAATGACAGACAGACTCTACGTTAATACTCTTTAATTTAGCATGTGAACTGGAAAAAGGAAATAGTAAGAGGTTGGAGCAAAAGTCAGCCTTTTAGCACTTTAAACAGGGACTTATAATCCAAATGGACTGTAGGAGTCATTCATATTAATCATTCTTATAATGAAGGACAATGCCAACAGCATTTCCAAAGGCTGGGGTCAAGGAACAGCACATCAGCCACTTACTCTTAGGAGCTGCCAATCACTGCAAACAAAGATACTGATATAATCCTTACAGTCTCGTCTCTCCGCTAGTGCAAGATAGCGCCCGTCTTTGGTGAAGTCAATTCCTAAAACCCAAATAAAATACAGCAAAACATTCACCATTCATTATTTCATCCTAACACTGTTACAAGTTATGTTTGCAATTTTCCTTTGTGCTGGATTATAAACTGAATGCTATAATAAGTGGGAGATTCTTTCAAAGAAGTAAGACAGTTATTGAAGAAATACTGCTGTGGATAAAGTAAATGAGGGTAAAGTAAATTGCAATGTATCAAAGTAAATTGCTAAATATCAATATAAGGTAAATTGATAAATATCAAAGTAAATGATATTGCTGTGGATAAAGTAAATCTTATTCAAAAGCTAATTTCCAAGATCTTGACAAATTAAATAAAAAGTAATAAAACCAGATCAATAATGAGCAAAACGTTAAAAAAATCCTAATCAAAAAGAAAAAAATGTATTTTTAAACAAATCCCGGGCAGGGTGCCAGCCCACCGTAGGGCACACACACACCAAGCACACACTAGGGACAATTTAGAATCGCCAGTGCACCTAACCTGCATGTCTTTGGACTGTGGGAGGAAACCTACGCAGACACGGGGAGAACATGCAAACTCCATGCAGGGAGGACCTAGGAAGCGAACCCAAGTCTCCTTACTGTGAGGCAGCAGCGCTACCAGTGCGCCACCGTGCCGTCCGAAAAAAATGGTTTTATTTAAAACCTTTCAATGCACCAAAAATTAGTGAGTGTTATTTGAAGAAAAATCTAAATGACTAAAAGTTAAACTCAAGTAACTGGTCTTTAATCAGTACTGCCACAGCTATGTTCCTGGTACAGCAACTCAATGAAGATTTTTATTATGACGCTGTATTCATATATTTACATAGGTTATGGAAAATCTTATATATGTAAAATAAAGGTATAGGTTACTAATGTTAACTTATATTTTTAAAAGCAGACTAAATTAATTTTGAAACACAATGAAGCTAGTGAAAACAGTTTCAATAACTAATTGTTGCCAAGGTTGCTATATTTCGTAAACACTTTCAACCGCCAAGTCGTCACAAAGATACAAAGATACTGATGTCTATTGGTAGATCCTACCCAATTGCAAATTACAATATATGGAAAGATGCCTACTCACAAATACTTACCCTGATGACAGGCTTTGGGATACTTTATATAAGATACTGACTTGGTGCACAAAGACCAGACAGTGATCCGCAGCTGTTACAAAAAGAGAAACAAAATCATTTAATTTGGTGAGTAGTAAATATGCAGACAAATAGGAGACACTTTGAAAACCAAATAAGTTCACATGATGTTGATGTGCAGGTAACAGCAAAGTTCCAGAGCTCCCCCCCCCCCCCCCAAACCCATAGTCTTCTATTCATGAACAAATTACTTAATTGAATTTTAGCCTACATACATCAACAAAACATTTTATTACATTTCTTATTTTACATAAATCAGTTTCCTTTTTCTAGCTATGAATCTTAAATACAATGATATATATAAATGACACACTGGTTATTTTGCCACATTAGCACAAGTAAATATTAATAACCTTGGAGCTCTATTTAGAACATCATCTAACTAGACAATATGAACTACAAAATCTGAAACTACTGACAAAATTCCACTATGCATCAATAGCAAATTCTTTAATACTAAACTAGATTACATTAGGTTACGGATTGAGTACCCAGTTTCCAAATCTAGTTTTCATATCTACCTTTTTAATGATAACCACATAAATTGACCTCAAAGCAGGAGATCTTGTATCTGACTTTCAAAGTAAAACCTATTTCATTTTCTTTAGAGTCAGGTGCACCAAGTATATGAGGAGGAGTCACACAACCAATAGTGGGCAGACACAGTAAATCATTATTCAATGGCACTGTCCCCAGTTTCTTCAAACAGCAATCATTAGACCTCCGTGACACAAATCAGATTCATATCTGTAAATGTATATGTAAATGTAAGTGTATTCATATCTGTAAATGCTTTATATCACCACATGGCTAAAACAGATTAACAGAGAATCCTACTGTAGAATTTAAGTGATCATAAGATTAAGCTATAGTTTTTCATACTTCTGGGCAAAGCTCCCTTGCTACTGGTCTTATCCTACTTTACACATTTTCCTAAATGCAGCAGGTTAACGTTTTAGATGCACTTATACATAGTCTATCAAAAAAAATAACACTGCTTCAACATCACTTTCATTACTTGTGGTCGTAATTTATATCTGCTTATTTATTTTTTACTGTTTACAAGTATTAAAATGTGTACTGATTTTGTAATTGCCCGTGTGAGAAACATTCACCTACACACAGCTGTACACAAAAAGAGACACAATGAAATGAATGAAAATGCTGAATATGGCTATATGCCATGAAAGCAACAACCTGATGATTTAAAAGGCACACCTGCTAAACCTGAAGGAGAAGCTTTCGATATTTGTGCACAACCAGAAGAAAGCAAACAAAACACTTAAAATGGCAGGGCCAGTGCAATCAAAGGTAATCTTTTCTGAGTGATCACAACACTGATTAAAGTAAACATTTGAGGAATGAGTAACTTTAACAATGCGCATTGGTTTCACAAGATTTGTTTATTCTGTGCAAATACAAGGGGTGTTCAATAATTTATCTGAGTATGAAAGAAGGTAGCAAGCATGTTGAAACAAGTCTAGGCATGTTGTGACCCATCTCAAGGTTACTCATGCACGGTTGTGGTTCAGTGCAAGTCTCACCTTCCAAGAGACAGGATGTCAGGAAAGCCCTTGTGCGAATCAAGTAAAAAAAAAAAAAAAAAAAAAAGATAGATTTGGAGCAACTTTCAGTGATACAATTTCTCACAAAAGAAGGGAATAAGCCAAAGATGATCCATGAATGCATGACTGCAGTTTATGGCGAGTCTGCCCCATCATCCTACAAAGTAAAATTTTGGATCAAGCCGTTTAAGTGGGGTAGAGAGTTCATTGAAAGATGACCCTCACACTGGACAGCCTGTGGAAGAAAATCGAGGATTTAATTTTGTCAGACAGACGAATTAAGGTTTCCCGAATAGCTGAAGAAATGGGCATCTTGGCAGTGCTGTCAGGAGACCTTGGAGATGCCCTGTGAAGACCACCGTTTAGTGACTGAAGATGAGACTTGGGTATATCACAGAGACCCTAAATCCAAAATGGAGGCAATGCAGTGGAAGCACAAGTTACCTTCCACCCTAAAAAAGATCAAGACAGAAAAAATCTGCAGGGAAAGTCATGGCAGTTATTTTCTGGGATATTTAAGGACTTTTGCTTCTGGAGTTCGTGCCACACAAGACAATCATAACCGGGGAGAGTTATGTCAACACAATGATCGCTTTGAAGGAGTCAGTCAAGGAGAAAAGATGAGGAAACTCGCAGCAGGCATGCTGCTTCTCCACGACAATATGCCAGTTAACATGTCACGTCAATCACAGGCTGCTATCCAAGAATGTGGGTTCCAGCAGCTGAACCACCCACCCTACAGTCCTGGCCTAGCTCCCTCAGATTATTTCCTGTTCCGTGTTTTGAGGAAATCTCTCCGTGGACAATGGTTTTCAAGTGATGAAGACATCAAGACAGCTGTGAATTCCTGGTTTGAAGGTGAAACAGAAGATTACTGTATGGGTATGGCTGAACGGAAAGAGGATTGTTGGCATACAGCATCTAGCACACGCTGTGCGCACAGTCTACTTGAATGGCTTCCATACGGCAAAGACTTGAGAGCCTTTCCTGTAGGGACGGAGCAGTTCAGAAACACTTTCATCCCAAGAACTCTAAATGCACTCAATCATTCTATCAAATGCTCCTGGTAGAACTGTTTGTACTTATAAGTACAATTACCTCACATTAAATATGCACTGCAGTCGTAATATTGCACAACATGAGCTACTCTATGAACCATTTGCACTATCTGAACTATATGTACATGTATATTGTACTTACATTTTCATATTGAAGGTTTCTTTTTTTATCGTATTTTATAATTTTGTAGGAAAATAAGTTTATGGAGGATTTGCATATTGAATCTCATTGTACCATACGATAACAATAAAGGAACTTAAGTTCAATTCAACAGAAGAAAGCGTGTATTTACATATGATGATGTCTCGCTTCTAAGTCGATTCAGACTTCCAATCGCTATCTTCTTGGAGCTCTTGATATAATTTTTAAGATGAAATGCAGTAAAGTATTTATTATACAGATATATTTTTAACTTCATTTAAATAATGTTTACTGTTAATAATTAAACGTCAGGGCACAGTTGCGCAGCAGTAGAGATGAACTGGTGCCCCATTCAGGGATTGTTCCTGCTTCGCACTGTATGCTTCCTGGGACTGGTGCGGCCCTGGATGGATAGATGGATGGAATAATTAAACATTCCTACTATGAAGATATTTCAATGTTCCTTAAAAGTTCTGAAGAATCGGCATTCCAAGCTTACAAATGGCTTGACATTTATTACAGAGCTTATTGTGTGGCGATTGGTTACTTGGAGAAAGAAAAGGACGGACAGAAATTGGGAGTTAGTATGTTTGAAAGAGGCAGTACTGCTGCAATAAATTATTTCATCGTGGGTCGCGCATGGTGCAGCAAGCATCTCTAGACGGGGCACCAGCTCGTCACTACCACTCCGCCACTGTGCCCCCATGTTTAATACATGCTTTAATTCCTACCATCATGAAAATATGAAGTATACATCTTAGTATTTAAATTGCTCAGAGAGCTGTAATATCATGAATGTAATGTATTCTGTGTCCTGTTGGCGTAAAAGAAAGCCTGCTAAGAAGTATGTAGTGATTCAAACACAGAAGAACACATAGAATAGAATAAATTTAACGCACTACTTTAGTTACAATGGGATTTGAGGTTTGAAGTTTATGACATTCTGCTTTAATGACAAAATAAACTACATGATTAAAGTGGAAATTTCAGGATTAAAGTTGACATTTCAAACTTTTTTCCTTTTCTCTGTACCCTAATACTCATCCTTATGACACTTGAACAGTGGGCTAACTCGCCTTTTCACAGCGACTTTGATGTCTGACCACTCCTTTTTTGTTTTGGGCACTGTGTGGTTTTCTGAACTTGAACTTTCAAGTTTCTCCACCACTCTTATGTCACTCGATCAACTTCCTTTTGTTGTTTATACAACTTCATAAACCAACAAATACAGTAATCCCTCGCTATATCGCGCTTCGACTTTCGCGGCTTCATTCTATCGCGGATTTTATATGAAAGCATAACTAAATATATAACGAGGATTTTTCGCTGCTTCGCGGGTTCTGTGGACAATGTGTCTTTTTACTTCCTGTACATGCTTCCTCAGTTGGTTTGCCCAGTTGATTTCATACAAGGGACGCTATTGGCGGATGACTGAGAAGCTAACCAATCAGAGCACACAGTTAAGTTCTCCTGACTGAGAAGCTAACCAATCAGAGCACGCAGTTAAGTTCCTGCGTGCTGAATGCAGTGTTAACCAGGAAGTCTCGTCTCACTCATTCAGCATCAACGTGTTTCGCTGTGTAAAGAGTTGTGCTCTTTTGTGTTTATCTTTGTGCATAGTCAAGCCCTTCATTATGGCTCTAAAACGATCTGCTAGTGCTTCAGGGGCCGTGCCCAAGCGCAAATGGAAGATGTTAACGATTGCCGAAAAGGTAAACATTTTGGATTTGTTGAAGGCTACGATTCTTTTTATTTAAAAAGTAGGAAAGGAATATAAGATCTACGGCCGCAGTGTCCTTTTAACCAGGGTGCAAAACGAGTTGTAAGTGGATGTAATAAGGCAGTAGTCTGGATGGAATCTGCTTTAGGGATTTGGATTGAAGACCGCCAGAAGAAGAACAACTGCAGTGC
The DNA here is from genome assembly GCA_026402145.1 of Polypterus bichir lapradei. NCBI lineage: Eukaryota > Metazoa > Chordata > Cladistia > Polypteriformes > Polypteridae > Polypterus > Polypterus bichir. The sequence goes on from JANRMT010062815.1 coordinate 5,257,728, forward strand.
TACACAATCGCCTGAAGTGGCTCCTTTGGAAGAGCTGTAACACTATCCTTTGTTGTGCAGTAAAATTAAACTCATTGTTATCGGACAAGTCATCGTGTCATTGTTGGTGAGTAACCATAATTAATTTTCTACTTACAGTACTTAGTACATGTACGTACGTTTAGTGTCACTGTACACACATTTACTGTATACTATTTTTCTTGCATTGTACGTATTTATTGCTGGTGGCCTGTCTATTGTAATGGCTGTAACATATGTGATATCGGAGACACTCAATATCTTTAAAATAATATTTAGGTTTTACTGTATATAAACAGTGTGTTTATATACATAATTTCAATGAATCTTACCTAATATCTAAGAGAATACAAAGGGATTATGCTGTATAACTCTGCGGGGAATATTTATAAACAGTGTGGGAGAGTTTATAAGGGCTTAAAATATATAAAAATAACCATACAAACATATGGTTTCTACTTCGCGGACTTTCACCTATCGCGGGGGGGTCTGGAACACAACCCCCGCGATCAAGGAGGGATTACTGTAGTATGTTTTTCCTTGCCTCCACTTGGTATTCGCTGAAATTCTTCTTTTTTCCCCACGTGCTTTTGCCATTGTCTTTTCACAGAACCCTGAAATTAAGGGGCTATTTATATTTATTTGCATATTCAAAGAGGCGTAATTCTGGGAGATGTCGGGGTGGGGAGGCAGGCGTGTATGTTACATTTCACACTGACCAAGATTTATGTAGCAGAAGAACATGGAAGTTGGTGTACGCACAGATTTATGCCTCTGGATTTTTTTGTGTGTACGCACATTTCTGTTTTTGTCTGTATGCCATGTTTTAATGTGAATTCTGTGCACACCATTATACATAAGGCCCCAGGTGCCTCAATTATAAACCTTGCATACACACAAAACGATGCTTGTAATGTGTGTATGCAATTTCCCACAAACAACAGGATTTATAAAAGAAAACTTGATGAGGGGATGACCCATGCATATGCAACATTTAGGAGAAAGTAGGAAATTACAACTCCCTTGGTCAAGTAGGGAAATGCAGCCAAACCAGCTAAATGATTACTCAAACGCATAGTAATAAATACCAACAAGCCACTGTTATAATGTGCATCGATGTGACAAACATATTACATCTCAAATGTGATGAATATGATGTACAGACTGTATTTTAGGTACATTTTAAGATGGCCAATGCTGCATATTTGCATTGAAGAACATTTTTGTTTTTTCATCAGTTTATATTGCCTACCCATTACCTCTTCTCAGGGAACCGACAGGTCAGGAATATGTCAGCCAAGCTTCACCCCATCATGCCTGCTCTGCTGGAAGCCATTAATCAACCAGTGAGGCACTAGTTTTTGTATGACATGGGTGTCCATACATTAACCACAACTTGCTTGCGCCAACTTAAAAAAGCAATCTGCAGCATTGTCCGGTTTTCATAATGTAATCAGAGAACTTTATTACATTTCTATGACAATAAGGGTAACTATAGCGAATGAAGCTGCTTTTGTTAAACAAAAGTAGTGACAATTCCATTAATGCACAAGAAATCTGTGAGGCCATAATGAGACTGACAAACATTGTGGCTCATTGGCCACAGTCAACCCATGATTCATTTATTTTAAGGGAAAGCAGCTTTGATAGACATATTTCTGTACATTGTGGCTGGCTTATTTGTAAGGTAATTGGCTGAACCCTCACTTATTCATATGGCCAGCACTATTCACTGTAACAGCGATCAAGTAATAGCATCTACCACCTCAGATGCTGACATCTTAGGCCTCTCCCTGACCCCTTAGAATGCAGAGGAGAGGTGCTATAATGCAAGCATGATCTTGTGCTCTCAGTTGATGAGCACCACCAGATATTCTTGAAAGCAGGTGGTGGGGTCTCAGTGAGTCAGGTAGGAGGCTGCTCTACAAGCCAATGAAGTTCTGAAGCATCATTATTGCATATATAGTACATGAAGTTAATTACTATGCTCCATTTATGGATGTTTCAGAGCATTCAGAGATTGTGATTTATAAAACGTAAATTTTGTAGAAATGCACATAGTTTCACACTCTAATTCAGGGGTGCCCAATGTGCCGATTGCGACTGACCAGTAAATCGGAAAGGTAGTGGAGGTAGATCGCGCTGCCTTCAAAAACCAAAAAAATGTAAATGTTAGTCTCTCATATATCCTCCCTATGGCATTTGCCACTTGATTGACATACAGGGTGGCCAGTCTGAGATCTCTGTTCTTCTAACACACTGGTCATCCCGCACAAACGATCAAACGCGTGAGCTACCGCAAAACTCCAGCTATGTGATCTAGTTAGCCTTCCAATTTATATCGACTAAAGAAGGCATTTAAAAAAAAAAATTGTTTGGGGAGAGTATGGGCTGGATGTGGAATTGGAAGAGGATTTTTTTCTCTCAATGTCACAATCGAAGTGCGTTGGTCTGATCTGTCATCTATCATTGCTATTCCAAAGAAGGCAAATGTGGAAAGGCACTTTTGAACTGTTCATAAAAACTACGAAACTGACTTCCTTCCGAAAATCGATCTGAGAAAAAGAAAGGAAAAGGAACTAAAATCGCAGTTAATCGGACAGCTGTCATTTTTCACTCAGCTGAATTCAGAAGCAAAGGCAGACACCGAAGCATCATTCCGGGTGAGTCACTCGATCATTAAATATAAGAAGTCCTTCCAAGGTGGAGAGATGATAAAAAGAGGCCTTCGTTGAGAAAGATGGCTAGGGAGAAATTCCTGCTGAGATTTCAAGACCCCTGGCCGGAGAAAAAGGAGTTTCTCCTTGTCATTAAACATGCAGAATAAAAGCAACTTAATAACGATCAATGGCTGCTAGACTTGGCATTTTTTTCTGATCTAACCAACATGTTGAATGAGCTTAATTTACAGCTACAAGGAAAAGAGAACTCCATGGTCAATATGATTAGCTCAGTTAATGCTTTCAAACGGAAAATTCAACATCTGTCCTCAAAACTGCGGCACCTTGATTTGGGGAACATCCAAAACCTCGTGTCAGAGCAAGACACAATGGAAGGCATGTTCATAACTTAACAGCACACAGAGCAGATTGAAAATTGCCTGTCAGACTTTGACAGACGGTTTCAAGACTCAGCTTTACTTGAGCCAATCGCTACATTTAAGTGCTATCCATTTAGGGAAGATGTTGAGGGTGATTCAACCGCATCAAAAATTGCAACACTGTTTCACCTAAAACTCCTCTACAATGGAGGATGAGATTTTGACACTAAAGGATGACATTCACCTGAAGTCCGGGGCTCTTGGACAGTTTTGGAACTTACTCACAGAGGAAAAGTACCCAAACGTGAGGAAATGTGCTACCTCCTTGACTGCATTATTAGGCTCTACATATTTATGCGAGTCAGCCTTTTCCCACATGAAGATTATTAAATCCAAATACTGTAGTGACCATAAATGTGTTGAATTGTTATTGTGCCGTAAACGTTATTCAGTTATGCAAGGTACAACAACATATATATATGGTTGAAATAGTTTTTACTGTCAAATAATGCAAAGAGTATGCGACACGTGTTTTGCCCTAATTCTGGGCTCATCAGGCGTACACACTCACTGCACTCCCTCTCGGGAATAGAACCTCGGGCATCAGCCCAGAATTAGGGCGAAACACGTGTCGCGTACTCTTTGCATTATTTGACAGTAAAAACTATTTCAACCATTTTATGATCTGCTTCTAGCAACTGAAAGAGAGCACCGTGGCGGACGTTAGCCGACTTGCTGACCAACCACAAACGTTACCTGGTAGGTAACCACCCCACACGATCAGACTGTGATTCAGACTACGAATGCATTGAAAATATATATATATATATATATATATATATATATATATATATATATATATATACACACTAGCAGAATACCCGCGCTTCGCAGCGGAGAAGTACTGTGTTAAAGAAGTTATGAAAAAGAAAAGGAAAAATTT
>JANRMT010062815.1:5291728-5311133 GCA_026402145.1 Polypterus bichir lapradei
CAGTACATCGAGCCCGCGTGCTATTGTGGTTTTGCTTGTGTGCTTCAGTAAGTTACCGTCCCCTCGCTCTTACTTTTTTACCGTTCATCTAATGAATACACTGAGTATGGCTTTACCAAAACAATCATTGATCGCGAATAAAGTATCCATTATTCATGAAGCTTCAATAGGTGATCTGTCTTTCTGCGTTAACCGCATGCGTTTTCATACGTCTCAAACTAAGGGGATGCGAGGTTAAAATAAATCGAGAAGCGCGCGTACATACTTAGTGAATCCCCTCTCGGGAATCGAACCTCGGACGTGGGCGCTACAGGCGAATGCTCAACAATCACGCCACGGCGTGTGGTTTATCTATTTGAGTGTAGCAGTGTAATTCGGTTTTTGTTCAGCACTCTTTGGAACTGTTGCTTTTTGTCTGCGCACTGCGTCAGTTCACGTGAGCCGCTGAATATGGTTTTATATGTCACTTGCTCGCTTCTAATTGTTTCGCTGCCTTCTTAATTATATAATGCATGTTTTCTAAAGCGCGTTTTGTAGCTCTTCCTGGCTTTCTACGTAATGCGTGATTACGTGAGAGGCGTGATGATGTCATACGAAACTCCGCCCCTCCAGCTGAACTCCATTACAGTAAATGGAGAAAAATAGCTTCTAGTTATGACCATTATGCGTAGAATTTCAAAATGAAACCTGCCCAACTTTTGTAAGTAAGCTGTAAGGAATGAGCCTGCCAAATTTCAGCCTTCTACCCACACGGGAAGTTGGAGAATTAGTGATGAGTCAGTCAGTCAGTCAGTCAGTGAGTGAGTGAGTCAGTGAAGGCTTTGCCTTTTATTAGTATAGATAAAAGCACACTTGTTTTGTTATACCTTTTTTGAAAGTGTTTATTTGATATTTGGACTGCAGTCTACATACATTATACACTTCAGAGACGTCTCAGTATTTTGCCAATTAGAAGAACATGAAAACAGTTTATGTTCGAGTTAATTGTTCAGCATTTCTTGCCTCACATTTCCTGTCATCCTGCATTTACCCAGATCGTTGTAGACACAGAAAACACATGAAATGTATGCATTCCAAATAGATTTATGTACCTTATACAATTCATGGCACCTCACACCCAGATAAACAGACTTGAGCTAGGAGAACTTTGTAACTGACTTTAGCCAAGACAGTGGGGGGTAGGATAGCAGGCTGTTTGTGCTGATTGACACATTTACAAAACAAAGATGCTGATGAAAAGGTCTAAAGAAATTTAAGGTGGCCCAGCATTTCAAGTTTTTTTGTAGGCTTCAGGGATTCTAGTGTGAAGACAGTTTTGCACACTGTGTCTTGAATTCCCATTTCTTTTAGTTTAATGACTAACTGCTCAGGTGGTAGCTTATCAAAAGCTTTCTGAAAATCAAGATAAATAGTATCATATGCACCTCTCTGATTGCATGCTTTTGTTGCTTCTCTACAGAATTCCTGCGTAAGAAGAGAACACGACCTCCCCTTTTTTAAACCCACGCTGACTGTTTACCAATACACATGTTCTTGTCGTGATTTTCAATCTTTGCCTCATTAATGATGTCCATGAACGTACCCATTATTTATGTTAAGTTTAATGGCTTATAGTTACTTGGATCAGCTAAATCACCTTTTTTGAAGTATCCAATTATATTTACTAAATTCCATTTCTTAGGGACTTTCTCTTGTGCAGTGACTTTTGAAAAGTAGTCATCAATAGTTTATATATGTATTCACAAATCTTACTAAACACTCTTCAATAAATGTTTTCTTGTCTCAGAAGTTTTTTAGATTTCAGCCTATTTAATCTAAGCAATACTTTTCCACCCATGATGTACGCCCTTCACCACCCCATTCTCTACTTTAAATAATACTTCAACAACCTATTCATCGTGTCCCTCCTGGTCATATGGAACTTGTCACAGCAGAATAGGTCTTTTCAGTGCCCTAATGTCCTAATCATCTATGCCCCTCTATTCTACTACAATATTTGAGCAATGTGTTAAACCTTTCTTTATCTTCTCATTCTTACCTGGACTGGTACATAGCAAAGGCAGAATATCATAGAAGACAACCTTATCAGTTCTGCTTCTCAGCTTTGTTTTTAACTCTTTATATTTGGACTTGTATCACCTTTATACTCCTTGTTACTGTTGGGAGGTTCTATCTACTTATTCACAAATATGTACACTTCAGAAAATCACAAGTTCAGACAATTTCCTGTTTCATGACTTATTATTTTAGTTCACGCTTACTGTTCCGGATACATCTCACCTCCACATTTCAGTTCTTTTAATACTAAAATAATAAACGATTTTCTTGGGGTCATCTTTTTACCTTTTCTCATTCTCTCATAAGGCCTGTGTTCTGGAGTTATTTGTCAGGTATATTTTATATACCTGTTTCTTCCTTTGCAGCTTCTTTTTCAGTTCCTTATTTATCCATCACAGAGTTTTCTTTTTCTCTTACTGCTTTTAAATATTGTGATGAACTTATCCTGCATTGTATACAAAATGCTTTTAAACTTGCCAAACCGCTTATGGACTGACTCCATGCCTAAAAGCTAATCACAGTTTATTATTTTTAGAGTAATCAGAATTTTCCATAATATAGTTAAACAGTTGTGCTTCCCTCTGACTCTCCTCTGAAGAGTGAGAGCATGGGATCCTTAAAGCAACTCTCAAAAGATCTGAAAACAAAGATTGTTCAGTATCATGGTTTAGGGGAAGACTACAAAAAGATATCTAAGAGGTTTAAACTGTCAGTTTTAACTGTAAGTAATGTAATCAGGAAATGGAAGGCCACAGGCACAGTTGCTGTTAAACCCAGGTCTGGCAGACCAAGAAAAATACAGGAGCGGCATATGCGCAGGATTGTGAGAATGGTTACAGACAACCCACAGATCACCTTCAAAGACCTGCAAGAACATCTTGCTGCAGATGGTGTATCTGTACATCGTTTTACAATTCAGCGCAAATTGCACAAAGAACATCTGTATGGCAGGGTGATGAGAAAGAAGCCCTTTCTGCACTCACGCCACAGAATTGCTTGTTGTATGCAAATGCTCATTTAGACAAGTCAGATTCAATATAAAACAAAGTGCTTTGGACTGATGAGACAAAAATTTAATTATCAGGTCATAACAAAAAGCGCTTTGCATGGCAGAAGAAGAACACCGCATTCTAAGAAAAACACCTGCTACCTACTGTCAAATTTGGTGGAGGTTCCATCGTGCTGTTGGGTTGTGTGGCTAGTTCAGGGACTGGGCCCTTGTTAAAGTCAAGGGTCGGATGAATTCAACCCAATATTAACAAATTCTTCAGGATAATGTTCAAGCATCAGTCACAAAGTTGAAGTTATGCAGGGGCTGGATATTCCAACAAGACAATGACCCAAAACACAGTTCGAAATCTACAAAGGCATTCATGCAGAGGGAGAAGTACAATGTCCTGGAATGGCCGTCACAGTGCCCTGACTTGAATATCATCGAAAATCTATGGGATGATTTGAAACAGGCTGTCCATGCTCGGCAGCCATCAAATTTAACTGAACTGGAGAAATTTTGTACGGAAGTATGGTCAAAAATACCTCCATCCAGAATCCAGACACTCATCAAAGGCTATAGGAGGAGTCTAGGGAGGCTGTTATATTTGCAAAAGGAGGCTTAACTAAGTATTGATGTAATATCTCTGTTGGGGTGCCCAAATGTATGCACCTGTCTAATTTTGTTATGATGCATATTGCATATGTTCTGTTAATCCAAAAAACATAATGTCACTGCTGAAATACTACTGTTTCTATAAGGCATGTCATATATTAAAAGGAAGTTGCTACTTTGAAAGCTCAACCAATGATAAACAAAAATCCAAAGAATTAAGAGGGGTTCCCAAACTTTTTCATATGACTGTATATCCACCCAAACCTTTAATTTTTACTATATTAAAAAAATATATATTGACATCAATGTCTGCATTGGTGGGTTTATAATACACTCCCTGTATTAGGGCCCTATCGCTACTACTATCTAGCGAAATCCAAACATACTCAGTAAAATGCAGCTCGCCATTAAATCTAAGAAGACTTGCATTCAAACACTATTTTACACAAATGGCAACCTCCCCACCTTATGGTACAGCCCATCTTTCCTAAAAGATGTATAATCATATATTTTATAGTTTTCTCCATCTCTGTTATTTAGCCAGGTTTCAGTATTGCTATGGTACCAGAACTATGTGCAGCTACATACAACTCCAACACACTTATTTATTCCTGATACTTTTGACATTAAGAAAAGTACATTTTGATGTATTTAATGTATATTTTACTTGGGGCTTTTAACCGTGGGATAGAAATGTCCAAAATATTTTATATGTCTGCATTTATACCTTTATGTGAAATTATACATCTATCTTATCCTAAATTCTCTGCACCCTCATTCCCTAATTTAAACAATCCTTGACTAACCTATTCATAGCGCCCCTCCAGGTATAATGTATTCTTTCACAGCAGAACAGGTCTCATCAGTGTCCTAATGTCCCATAAATCTATGCACTTCTATTCTACGCCAAGATCTGAGCCACACATCAAACCTTTAGGCCTTGTTCACACGGGCGTTAAGTTTTTGGATAAACGAACTTGCTCTGAACGTCCTAGACGTTTATGTTGCATTTTGTGGTGGCGATCGATTGACTTCTACACCGGCATTCGTTTGTCTCTGTCTAACGCCAGCCTGCAGCCCAAATAGTAGTTTGTGTGTTAACCTGTGGAGGCAGTGTCGGGAACTGGATATGAAAGCCCTTGTCGTTTTATTTGAGGTGCTTCCTTTCAATATGGACCATTTTGCTATGTTAGATATTAATCTTCTTGTTTTAAAAATACTCGTAATACGGCGACGTAGGGAGAGAAAAAATCGCCGCCGCTACTGGGTTCATCCTCTGACTGCACAACGTCGGGTTAAAGGAAGTTTTTTTTTGTGCTTTATGAAGAAATGCGAAAATTTCCGGGCAAGTTTTTTAATTACTGTCGGATGTCGGTTTCCACTTTTGATTGTCTGCTGCAGCTGGTACAATGCCTCATTGCACGCCGATCAACCAATATGCGACTTGGTGTTAGCCCCGAAGAGAGACTATATATATATCCGGTCCTCCGAAGCGTAAAATAAACGCGCAGAAAACGAACTAGAAGCGGTTTCCTTGCGTTCGTTGGGTTTTGAACGCCAAGAAAAAGCTGCATGCAACGTTTTTTTGATGCCGTATAAACGCGCAGCCGGACAAACGCACGTCACCAAAGCCCGTGTGAACACTCTCATTGACTCCTACGTGTAGAAAACACTCAGCGCTTGATCCGCGCTCACCGGACGCTACGAACGCAAAAAAAACGCTCAATTTTAACGCCCGTGTGAACAAGGCCTTAGTCTTTTCAGTCTTAACTGGATTGGCACATAGCACAGGTAGAATATCACAAGGCACGACATTGTCAGTTCTGCTTATCAGCTTTGCTCTTAACTTTTTATATTGGGACTTTAGTGCCGATATTGGTCCAACATAGACAATGATAACAAGATTCACTCCTGCTTTGGTCAGAAGCCGCTTTTTCAGGGAGGTCTCTCACCATGTGCCCTTTGGAGACAACATACTATACAAGACTCCCTGTCCTTGAAGCAAACCTCTGTTTTAATTCCCCTAATGACCAAGTCTCTCACTATTACCACTTCTCTCTTTGTGGGGACGGGTTTTGAGAGGGCCCACGGGCGCTCCTTATCCTTACCTATCACTGCAAAGTTATCAGAGTCAAACACCCAGCTCTGAAAGGTCCGAAAAATAGTTGGACTCTTCCATCTCTAGTGTTGATACCCCTGAAAAGTGTGCATCTCTTTGTATGTCCTTACATCGGACTGTAACCTAGCTGTTCCTCCCTCTCTAGCCTGTCACCTAAATAAGATCTGCAAATTTTTTAATAAAACACACAGCGTCTATTTCCTCCTCAAGTTCAACAAACCTGATCTTTAGCTGCTGTCTCCAAAAGGTCCAACATCATATAGGTCTTGCATTATATTAGCCTCAAGCTTATTAATAATATTTTGCTAGTAGTAGTAGTTTAAATGAAACACGATACCCACGTAATACATAATTGACCTCTCTAAGTGTCTGTATTTACTGTTAAAGACATTCTCACTACTACTGCTATTATAGTAACAACACAACAGCTTAAAGTACTGCTGATTATCCATTTTAAGCTGCTTGCTGAATGTCTTTTAATCTGTTCTAGATTTCCTTTACTTCTGTCAGTTTCTCTTTCTTTAACTTACTATCAATACCTGTTTAAATGAGCTATTTTAGCTTTATCAATATTTGTCAATTTGCTTGTAATATACTTGACGTAACTATTATTGTTTTGCTTCATTATAGGGAAATTCTTTCACTTATGTACTATTAATGGACATGAAGCCAGGTACTCATTGACTAATTAATTAATTGACTCTTGTAATGGGAAAAAAGTTGTATAAAAATACTGCCTAGCCCATTTATAAAAATTAAAAAAAAAAGAGGTTTTTAAGACTAAACTCTGTATTAATCAAGTTTCATGCAGAAGCAGCATACCACACTCCACTCTGAGTTCAATCTACCAAACAAGGATAATGTCACCAAGTTGTAAGTACTCTGAATTTCAGCAATGCCTTCTTTCACAAATTTATAAAATTGTTAAAATTTCACTGCACATGAGAAAGAAACCTGACTTGTTTTTTCCCCTTTTCAGCTGTTCTATATTCTAAATGACCTAAGAACAGACAATACATCTGGTTGCTAGTTTGTTTTCCCTCTATTGTGGAAATGGATGCGCTAGAGCAAGCAATAACAAATTAAGGCTTACATGGAACTCTGTAGTATTCAGAATGTGTCGTCCATCTGGGCTCCATCGTGCAGCTACTAGACCAGCAGAACCTTCATCTATTTTGCAGTGCCAATCCGGCTGCTCCATCGACCATACCTGTGAACCAAAAACTGAGACTCTTATTTCTCAGCACAATTTCTTGAATGCACTTCACTATAAAGATCTAAAACTGGAACCATCTCCAAAAGTAATAGATACAAGGATGTTTTTAGAAGAATATCAATTAGAAACAGAAAATTTAAATGTATAACTCAGTATTTAAACAAATGAAAAAGAACCCTTCTTTGCAAAGCAAACCAGAGAAATGGAACACACTTGCTTGTGGTAAACTGAATGGTCAGAAACCATATCTAGCTGCAAAACCTACTTTTAAATGTCAAGAATACACAAAGAAACCCAATGTTAAGAGATTAACTTACATGTATCTATACTATTTATACATTGCTGAGAGTCCTCAATATTTTATTATGTATTAAATATATTTATACAAATACAGACAGTGTGAGTGTGTCCTGATCAGTAAATAGAAGATAATACAGAATACATTTTTGAAAATGTTAAGTTTTTAGATTTATGACATTTGCTGTTCAGAAATTACTATATACATTTAATCCCAATTTAAGAGTATCTTTGTGAAATAAAACTTTTCTTTTCAGTTGAAGATTCATTATTTACACTCCTGGTAAAACAGTCTTTATTGTGTTGTTTTCACAGCATCTCAAAAGGTTTGACATTTGATATTGTTTATATTTGAACCTACCTAAAATTCTACATATAACTTAGACTTGTGGCTTTAATTGGATTAATTATGTCATGACTGAACTCAACTTAATGAGACTCCATCAGAATTACTCCAATACTATAAAAATATGAAACCTATAATCTTGCATTGCTTTTGTCACTTTGTATGTTATACTGATACATTTTCTACAAAAATTTAACAAGCTCAGTAGATGTAGTGTTTGCGAATTCATCTTTAGTGGTGAAGTAAGCTGTTTTTACTGCCTCATATTTGTTTGTCTATGTGAATCCACTTTGCCAATAAAGAATTGTGTTATTAGACTAGTTGACTCTGGTTTCAAAACAGCATGAGCAGAGTCCACACAAATGTCTGCTCAGTGTGGAAGTATTCAAAGACTAATATGTAAATATTGCTTGGAAATAAGTATACTCAGCATTTCATTTTGTATTAATTACAGATGAAGCACAGGTACAGAGATAGCCACCTAAAACCTGCCTATATTTGCACTTGATTGAACTGTAGTACTTACTGCCTCTGTCAAGTTCTCTCATTCTCTGCGCATCGGTGTGGGCTTGATTTCCTCCTACACTTCAGGCACTTTAAAGTTAATAGTTGACTCTAAATCATGTCATTAAAGAGTAAATGTGGGTGTGTGAGTGTGCACTACAATAGAGAGGTATCTAGTCCTCCCGGTGCACAGTGTGCTTAATATGTATGGTGTTTTTAATACCAGGCAATCCATATCATCATCATTTCTAACTTCCTCATTTAACTTTGATACTGTACAAGTTAACATATAGAAAAATGGCTGGTCTTAATATTTTGCCATCAAAGCATGCACAAATTATGTATTTATATTTAAGACCCTACAGTATAAATGGGATAAAATCGATAGCTACTTTTTTCCTTATTTATATTGAAAGAACAGTAGGAATTTGCTGATTTATTATGATAAAAAATGTGGAATCTTTAAACAAAATGGGGGACTTCAGCAATAACAAATAGACACTGGTTTTCAGTACTGAGATACTGTATTAGGAGAGAAATTATTAAGTGAGTGTTAGGAAAGATCAAAGGATTTCAAGAAAAACACATGCCTTTAATGTAAGGACGTGCCAATACTTTTTACTGGTACTTACACTGTATTGGAGCACCAAACAAGTACTGATCTCGAAGTTTGGGTGGCAGAAAATTTAAATAGGGTCTGAGAATATAATGTAAAAAGTTGCAAAATCGTAAGGTGGTTGGAAATAAATTACGGACTGGGAAACTGCTTTTCATACAAGACAGGAACAGCATGTGATAATGTAAAAACTTAAGATAATTGTTTTTTGGCCAAAGAAACGATACTAACTGTGCAAAGCAATCCTAATTAAGCACTGTCATATTTCCTTATATGTTTGATCTTTGTGTTCATGAAGAGCTAAATTTGTGCTAGTGACAAAACTACAAAATAAATAAATTTAGGATACAATCTGCCCTTTACTTTTACTGTGACAAACTGGAGGGAAAACAAAAAACAAAAAAAAAAAAAAAAAAAAAAAAAAAAAAAAGACCTTGGGGATAGCATGCTAGATTCAAATGGAAACTAAGGACGAATAACTGAGGTTGTGTCAGCTGTTGTCAGAGCGGATGCAATATATAACGTCAGTGATAAAACTCTAGATGAGATATCTCCCCATAGTCTTGTTGTGAATTAGTGCGGAGAAGGGGCATGCAAAGTCATTCCCTGAGGGCCATAGAGGCTGCAAATTTTTATTCCAACCAAACTTCTTAATGAGAAGTCAATTATTGCTGTTAAAGGACAGTATATTCAGCTTTGACTTTTCTTTGATTTGTCAATTTTCACATTAAATAATACTTGCAAGAAAGACCAGTTTAATCGTTTATAAATACAATTGGATGATGACAAAACAGCTGGTCTATGGTAGCTAATTGGGTCATTTGAAAACTGCCTCTAAAGAAAAAATACATTTGACTGTTTTCTTTTAAGGTTGCAGTTTGTTTATAGAAATTATAGTTAGTAAAACTATAACAAACAGCTTTCTGAAAACAGCAAAAAATGATATACATTAAAATAAAGAGACATCCAGTGGGTCATTTCATGTTGGCTGGTGGGGCTTGGAGGTTCCCCATCCTTATACTGCTATACTGATATACTGCTGGGGTCACATAGTGAGAACATTGAAGAAGCTGTTGACTGCACAACTGATTACATCAACTTCTGTATGGACATTGTAGTTCCAGTAAGAACAGTATGCTGCTATGCTAACAACAAGCCATGGATTACAAGTGACATCAAGAGCCTTTTGAACCAGAAGAAAAGGGCTTTTAAAGGTGGTGATCAGCATGAGCTCAAGCGTGTGTAGAAGGAACTCAGAGTCCAGCTCAGGGCGGCGAAGGAGCAGTACAAGAGAAAGATGGAGCAGAAATTGAAGAATAACAGCATGAAGGAAGTGTAGGATGGGATGAAGATCATCACTGGCTGCAGCTCGAAGCGGGGTGCCTCCATCGAGAGAGACGTGGAGAGAGCAAACCAAATAAACAACTTCTTTAACAGGTTTGACCACCCTAACCCACTATCACCTCGGAGTACTTCATCCTCCAACCATCCTTCTGCTGATACCAGTATAGGTGAGACATCCCCACCCACAATTACAGCAGCACAGGTGAGCAGAGAGCTGAGGAGACTTCGTGCCAGCAAAGCAGTGGGTCCAGATGGAGTATCGCCACAACTGCTGAAGGCCTGTGCGTTGGAACTGGGGAGTCCTCTACAGCACATCTTCAACCTGAGCCTGGAACAGGGGAGAGTCCCGAGGCTTTGGGAAACATCTTGTATCACCCCAGTCCCAAAGGTATCACGTCCTTGTAAGTTGAATGACTTCCGGCCTGTTGCTCTGACGTCACATGTGATGAAGACCATGGATCGGCTGCTGCTTCACCACCTAAGGCCACAGGTCCGCCATGCCCTCGACCCTCTGCAGTTCGCATACCAGGAGAAGGTGGGAGCGGAGGATGCCATCATCTTTATGCTACACCGATCCCTCTCCCACCTGGACAGAGGCAGTGGTGCTGTAAGAATTATGTTTTTGGACTTCTCTAGCACCTTCAACACCATCCAACCTTTGCTCCTTAGGGACAAGCTGACTGAGATGGGAGTAGACTCACACCTGGTGGCATGGATCGTGAACTCTCTTACAGACAGACCTCAGTATGTGCGTCTTGAGAATTGCAGGTCTGACATTGTGCTCAGCAACACAGGAGCGCGCAGGGGACTGTACTTTCTCCGGTCCTGTTCAGCCTACATACATCAGACTTCCAATACGATTCGGAGTCCTGCCACGTGCAAAAGTTCGCTGATGACACTGCTATTGTGGGCTGCATCAGGAGTGGGCAGGAGGAGGAGTACAGGAAGCCAATCAAAGACTTTGTTAAATGGTGTGACTCAAACCACTTACACCTGAACACCAGCAAGACCAAGGAACTGGTGGTGGATTTTAGGAGGCCCAGGCCCCCCATGGACCCCGTGATCATCAGAGGAGACTGTATGCAGAGGGTACAGACCTATAAATACCGGGGAGTGCAGCTGGATGACAAATTTGACTGGACTGCCAATACTGTTACTCTGTGTAAGAAAGGTCAGAACCAACTATACTTTCTTAGAAGGTTGGCGTCCTTCAACATCTGCAATAAGATGCTGCAGATGTTCTACCAGACGGTTGTGGCGAGTGCCCTCTTGTACGCGGTGGTGTGCTGGGGAGGCAGCATAAAGAAGAAGGACATCTCATGCCTGGACAAACTTGTTAAGAAGGCAGGCTCTATTGTAGGAATAAAGCTGGACAGTTTACCATCTGTAGCAGAGCGACGGGCACTAAGCAAACTCCTGTCAATCATGAGGAATCCACTGCATCCACTTAACAGTGTCATCTCCAGGCAGAGGAGTAGCTTCAGTGACAGACTTTTGTCACTGTCTTGCTCCACTGACAGACTGAGGAGATCGTTCCTCCCCAACACCATGCAACTCTTCAATTCCACCCGGGGGAGTAAATGCTAACATTATTCAAAGTTATTGTCTGTTTTTACATGCATTTTTATTACTCTTTATTACTCTGCTGCTGGATTATTTGAATTTCCCCTTGGGATTAATAAAGTATCTATCTATCTATCTATCTATCTTGTTCTGGAGCTTGGATCTTTTGGTGATCTGAGCAAGAAAGCAAGCTGCAGATCCAATTATGAGACCACTCACAGAACCAGTAAAGAAAATTCAGACATAAACAGGATCTTCTACTTAAAGGATAAGTTTAATAAGTTTCAAGTCAAAATTTTCTTTTGCCCACAATCATAGTAAATATTAGATCGCCACATGAAACTGTGTTCTATAGTGAAGCATATTTCATACATTTTAAGAAATGCATAGCTTGTTGTATTTCATAATGCACCTAAGGGGTACAGTAATATGATGAAAAGTGTTACAACTTAGCAAATAAGTCAATTTTAAAGCAGTAAAGGTTTCATGTTAAGAAAACGTGCCTTCCGAGTTTCCGTGGCATACTTGTGACATCAACAGCAAATTATAAATAATACACTTTAATCACAAATTCTTGGTACTATTTTCTCCAGGTAAAGATACATTTATTGCTTGCCTCTCTACTTGCAGCAGCCATCATAGGTGGAGTTATAACAACCCATGACATGATGTGCTATGCAGTGCATGCACACCATTAAAAAAAAAAAAAAAACCTTAAAAAATGAAAGAGGCAGCGTGTGCGATAGATCAGAGGCTGCATCAGATTGAAGCACAACAAATAAATTACTGATTTTTTTTTTTTAATGCATGAAAAGTTGTGCTTGCTATAGATGTGGTAACAAAGCAGCTAAGGATGAAAACACATTGACATTCCCTAATACCAATCAATCCATCAATAAATGGGGTGAGCATGGAGATCGCATAGAGAACTTGGCGCTGTGAAGCAGATATGACAGCCCACTCTGCCTATGCAAAAACATCTGTACTAAACTTCAACTTGATTAAACTGAAGTAAATTGGTATTGCTAAATTGATCCTAGTGTGTGTGTGTTTACCCTAGCATGGACTGGTGCCCTGTCCAGGTGTTGTTCCTGCCTTCTGCCCTGTGTTTGCTGGGACAGGCTCCAGCTAACCTCAATAATAAATAGTAATGTGGATAGATGAATTATTATTATTATTGTTATGCCTATAGCAGAGAAAAATAAATAAATTCATGGATGAAACATATTAAGGACATCAGAGGGTGCTGCTGTCTCGCAGTGAAGGAGAATGGAGTTTGCACCCTGAGTGTTCGATGGGTGGAGTTTACATGTTTTTCCTGTGTGCTCTACTTTCCTCCCACTGTCTATAGTCCAAACACATATAGGTTAGGTAGCCTGGCATTGTTAAAGAGGCCCTAGTGTGTATGTGTGTGTTCACCCTGCGATGGATTGGTGCTCTGACTTGGGATTGCTCCTGCCTTACATCCAATCCTTGCTGGGATAGGCTCCAGCTGCCCTGCAACCCTGCCCTGAATAACAGGGTTAGGTAGATGCCTATAATGTCTGTTCAGTTCTTGACACTAGATTAAATGTAATGTTGTGCTACCCATCTAGTAATCAACTTAGACCTCACTGTTAATGTTTGTTGTGTACCATGCACTACATCCGTCTCTGCAAATTGGTATGGAATCTGTAAAAGAACTGTTAACATTTGTGATGTTCCATCTTTTGGAATGATGGAGACAAGGCAACCGGATGGACAGACAGGCACTTATCGTTTTATTAAGGTGGATATATGTACATATTCATTTTTATTCACTCACTCATTTTCACACACAAGTGCTTTATCAATGCAGCTGCAGCATCCTTGTAAAATAAAGAAAAAAGCTTCCATACAGTGAAAGAACATAAGCGATCGTATGACTTCTTTCAACTAGTATTGACAAGTTGTCTATAGAACGGAGCAACTCAGATCTAGGCATGATCATTCAGTGTCAATAACACCGCTTGGCAATGAGTTTCAGAGGTGAATCTATACCTCTGGGGCTGAAAGAATGCCACAGAGGAGGACAACTTGGAAATGTGAGACACACAGCCAGTCCCCTTTAAAAATGACTGAACCTCACAACAATGGTTTGCTTTTTTCTTTCCCCTTCTTAAAAGGACATGGAGAAAGGACTGTTTTGTAATATTTGTATAATTTCAAGGCATGGATCAATACTGATTTACATTTTTGAATTGAAAAATTTATATAAAAAAATATACTTTTTAAAAACCATGACTAAGTTAAAAAGTGTACTAAAAAGTAAAAAAGTCTCTCATACTTCACTAATAAAATAAAAGCGTGGGCGCTTTTCATCAATCAACATTCAAAAAACACTTCTTAAAATCTTAGCAAAAGTGCCCATGCTTTTATTTTACAAGTGATGTATGACAGACTTTTTTAGTACACTTTTTAACTTAATACAAACATGGTTTTTAAAAAGTATATACAGTGATCCCTTGCTATATCGCGCTTCGACTTTCGTGGCTTCACTCCATCGCGGATTTTATATGTAAGCATATCTAAATATATATCACGGATTTTTCACTGGTTCACAGATTTCTGCGGACAATGGGTCTTTTAATTTATGGTGCATGCTTCCTCAGTTGGTTTGCCCAGTTGATTTCATACAAGGGACGCTATTGGCAGATGGCTGAGAAGCTACCCAATCAGAGCACATATTACATACAACTCCTCAATGATATACGATATGCTTCCCGCATGGTGCTTCGCATACTTAAAATCCCGAACAGCACATATTGATTTTTGATTGTTTGCTTTTCTCTGTCTCTCTCTGACATTCTCTGCTCTTGATGGAGGGGGTGTGAGCAGAGGGGCTGTTCACACACTGGCCTAGAGGATACGGACGCTTCTCTAAAAAATGCTGAAAGACTACCTTCACATTGCTCACTTTTTTGCAGCTACTTTGTCAGGTGGTGCTTCGCATACTTAAAAGCCCGGACAGCCCTATTTATTTTGGATTGTTTGCTTTTCTCTCTCTCTCTGACATTCTCTGCTCCTGATGCGTACTCCTTTGAAGAGGAAGATATGTTTGCATTCTTTTAATTGAGAGACGGAACTGTCATCTCTGTCTTGTCATGGAGCACAGTTTAAACTTTTGAAAAAGAGAAAAATGTTTGTTTCCAGTGTTTAAAGTCCCTGTCTCTACAACCTCCTGTGTTTCTGTCCAAATCTGTGACCCAAGCGTGTCAATATAAAAATAACAATATAAACGTATGGTTTTTACTTCGCGGATTTTCAACTTTATGTCTAGAGGGCTCTAATAATGTTAAAAAATTTATTTAGAAGGTCATAAACAGGTTTTCTATGCTCTAACTGCGAAACTATTCGACATATAAATAAAGAATCCTACTTCGCGGAAATTCATTTATCGCGGTAGAGTCTAGAACGGATTAACCGCAATAAACAAAGGTTTACTGTATATATTATTTTCAACTTTTTAGTTATGGGTTTGTTTTAGTATAATACTAGCAAAATACCCGCGCTTCGCAGTGGCGAAGAACTGCATTAAAATTTTTATTAAGAAGAAAATTAAACCTTTTTAAACTGAGGGAAAATATGCCAATAATTATTTGTTAAGGATCTGTTTGTATACCACATTGTGAGTTCTGCCCTCCGGTTGTAATATGACCAAGCTGTGCGCTGAGCTTACTCTTGAGCATGCAACTTACAGTTGGCCATGTGAACAGTAATCTTGTTTCAAATCTCACAGCTTGGATTGCTGCTGTTATAATTGGTTTGAGTTTCATGGTTTGTCTCAATTACGACAGTATTTGCAGGACTTGTGTTGAAGTGACATTCGGCATCTGTCAAGTGTTGTAAGCATACAACCGGTTTCATCGATAACTTCACATCCAGCTTTTGAGAGTTTAAACATTCATAAACATCAAAGTGTCCACTACTGAAATCGTCACCTGTGAATCTAAGATGTTTAAGAGGCATTGGCGGTTGTCGAAAGGTATAAAATATCTGGCCATTTCGGTACACTTGAAAGCGACAACCGAAGAATTCAGCGGCAGCCATCAACTCACATGCAGAACCATAGGTGAAGGGCTTAAGGATTTCACTCTTATAGTGCTCCTGTGTAGTATAATTATCTCCTGTACCGTCATCAGTCCACACCTTTAACCTGTCCCAGTCATTCAATACATAAGACACAATGTTCCTCCGGATATCAAGAGTGAGCCTGATATGGCCGTGCAATATGTAACAAAGAGAATGGAAAAGGTAGGTGCCATCTCCGGGCATAGAAACCACTCGGTAAGTGACAGTTCTTTGATCGATGGTGATCACCTCGATAGACATGGTAATGGGGGTACGGTTAGAATGATAAAGGAAATGGGTACCTGAGCAATGTAAAGTAAGTCTAAAATACCTACACAATAACTATAATCGTAATAAACGAACAATAAAACAGCGGAGAAGCCATGGATTAAATAAAAAGGCTGTAGTTATCAGTAGGGAAACATGAATCCCGTGGCGAAGCAAGGAAGGGAATGTAGAGACCGGAGCGACGGACGGTCTTGTATAGGCAGGCAGCCAACAACGTGGGAGGCGTTAGGATGGGGGACCCAACGCCGCCTCACACGGTGACCGAGCTGTAGGCTATGGATGTATATATGTATGTAAGTAGGATTCAGTTAGCGTTGGGAATCCGTGTACCAAATTTCTTGAAAATGGGCCCAAAAGTAACAAAGACTGTTGAAAAGTTCAATATGGCGGCCGACAGTGGCATCATACCACTGAAATAAGTACGTACATCGGTTTTGGTTAGCGCAGGGAAGCCACCAACCAAATTTCGTGATGATGGGGCCATAAATAAGAAAGTTCAACATGGCGGACGTTGCTGACCGTTATGACCATTACGCATAGAATTTCGAAATGAAACCTGCTTAATTTTTGTAAGAAAGCTGTAAGGAATGAGCCTACCAAATTTCAGCCTTCTACCTACACGGGAAGTTGGAGAATCAGTGACGTTGGAAAGTTCAATATGGCGGCTGACAGTGGCGTCATACCACCGAAATAAGTAAGTACATTGGTTTCGGTTAGCTCAGGGAAGCCGCCTACCAAATTTCGTGAAGATGGGGTCAGCCTTCTACCTACACGGGAAGTTGGAGAATTAGTGACGTTGGAAAGTTCAATATGGCGGCCGACAGTGGCTTCATACCATCGAACTAAGTACGTACATTGGTTTCAGTTAGCGCAGGGAAGCCGCCTACCAAATTTCGTGAAGATGGGACCATAAATAAGAAAGTTCAACATGGCGGATGTTGTTGACTGTTATCGACCGTTACGTGTAGAATTTCGAAATGAAACCTGCTTAACTTTTGTAAGTAAGCTGTAAGGAATAAGCCTGCCAAATTTCAGCCTTCTACCTACACGGGAAATTGGAGAATTAGTGATGAGTGAGTGAGTGAGTCAGTGAGGGCTTTGCCTTTTATTAGTATAGACTAGCAAAATACCCGCGCTTCGCTGCAGAGAAGTAGTGTGTTGAAGTTATAAAAAAGAAAAGGAAACATTTTAAAAATAATGTAACATGATTGTCAATGTAATTGTTTTGTGACAACCGTTGTAAAGATATCAGGTTTCATTCATCGAAGTGTTCACTACCCAAATCGGTACTCATGAATCTAAGATGTTTAACAGGCATGCCCGGTATTAAGTTGTGGATTTGCCTGCGAATATTTAGCGGCAGCGTGTCTGTGAACTTAATTTAAACTTAAGCTTTACACCTTGCTTTCCTATTGATATGTCTACAAAGGCTTCTTCAGCTTCAGAGGGTTGTTCCTTTCTTACTGCATCAATAAACAGCTCGTCTTCCTCTTTATCTGAGACATCACACACTGCATGCACGGGTTTACCTTTCCCAGTACTGCAAACTTTAGCGAAGTGGTTCAATTTACCACATTTTTTACACTGTCTTCCTTTAGCTGGACATTGACTTTTTTCACCGTGTGCTTTGTTTCTGCAGTAGCTGCACTTATGAATATGCTTGTATGCGTCACACGCTTCATATTCTTTTACTGCCTTCTCAATTGTGTAATGCGTTTTTTGTTCAGCGCTCTTTGGAGCTCTTGCTTTTTGTCTGGGTACTGCGTTCACAGTCAGTTCACGTGAGCAGTTTGAAGTACATACATTGAAGGTTCTCATCTGTGGTTGTGCTATCTCGTGCGATCTTGCGATATCCACGGCTTTATTTAATGTTAGCTCAGACCCAGCACTTAAAAGTTTCTCTCGCACTTTTGCTGAGTTTGTGCCAAACACTATTCTATCCCTGACCATCTCATCTTCGTTTACATAAGCACAGTCCTTCACCAGCAATTTTAACTCCGTTACAAAGTGATCAAAAGTCTCGTTTATACCTTGCGTCTTCTCACTAAACTTGTATCTCGCGAAAATCGTATTCGTCTTAGGCATGACAAACGCCTCATAGCGGCAGCGTGTCTGCTGCTGACGGTCGGCCTTATATAGGCAGGCACTCAATTACGTGGGAGGCGTGGGTATGGGAGACGCAACTCCACCTCACACAGCGACCAAGCTGCAGGCTATGGCCGTATATATGTACGTAAGTAGGATTCAGTTATGACCGTTACACGTAGAATTTCAAAATGAAACCTGCTTAACTTTTGTAAGTAAGCTGTAAGGAATGAGCCTACCAAATTTCAGCCTTCTACCTACACGGGAAGTTGGAGAATTAGTGATGAGTCAGTAAGTCAGTCAGTCAGTCAGTCAGTCAGTGAGGGCTTTGCCTTTTATTAGTATAGACTAGCAAAATACCCGCGCTTCGCAGCGGAGAAGTAGTGTGTTAATGAAGTAATGAAAAAGAAAAGGAAACATTTTGAAAATAACGTTAACATGATTGTCAATGTAATTGTTTTGTCACTGTTGTGAGTGATGAGTGTTGCTGTCATATATATATATATATATATATATTATATATATATATATATATATATATACACACACACATATCTATACATATACACATATATATACATATACACATATATATGTATGTATATATGTGTGTGTGTGTGTGTATATATATATCTACATATATACACATACATATACATACACACACATATATATATATATATATACATACACACACACATATATAAACATATATATACATATCTACATATATACACACACAGCTATTTCGTATCAGTGCAATACGCTGCTTGTTAAAACGGATAACTCCCGCTCTTACGTGCAAGTCTGCGTGGATATTATGAACAATCGTATCTGTTCAAGTTCTATTTAAATTTTAAATAGAAGGAATTTTTATTTAGTCGACAGAAATATCTTTGGTAGGAATGGTAAAAACAGACAGGAATATTATTCCTGAATAAATCAACTCAAACCTTAAACAACTTATAATATTTTGCTCTCCATAAAAATATATCTTGTCTAAATTATACAAGTTAGAAATAAAGTAAACGTTAAAAGAACAAACATTCAAATTTCTTTACTCTTATGTAATTTTATATAAAAAATAAACTTAGATTTTAAATATCCCAAAAGATTTTGCTCTCCATAAAAATATATCCTGTCAAAATTATACAAATTCAAATATGAACACGCTGCATAACAAAACCTGGAAATATAAATAAAATGTGTTCTTTTCAGCAATAACAAATCAAATCATTCAGTTGTCTTTGCTCATATGTCATTTTATCAGAGCT
>JANRMT010062815.1:5311533-5368001 GCA_026402145.1 Polypterus bichir lapradei
GAGAAGTAGTGTGTTAAAAAAGCTATGAAAAAGAAAAGGGAACATTTTAAAAATAACGTAACATGACTGTCAATATACAGTAATTGTTTTGTGAGTTTTACTGAGTGTTGCTGTCATCAAGGATTTGATTATCATTATTTCTTTCAATCAGGTTCGTATTTGTAGGATGTGTTGTGTTCAAGTTACAGTCCGTGTTTGTCAATCGTTGTAAAGATGACAGGTTTCATTCATCGATTCGTTTCTTACTGCATCAATAAACAGCTCGTCTTCTTCTTTATCTGAGACCTGACACACTGCATGCACGGGTTTTTTTTTTACACTGTCTTCCTTTAGCGGGACATTGACTTTTTCCACCGTGTGCTTTGTTTCCGCAGTAGCTGCATTTATGAATATGCTTGTATGTATCAGACGCTTCATATTTTTTGTTGCCTTTTCAATTGTGTAATTCGGTTTTTGTTCAGCGCTCTTTGGAACTGTTGCTTTTTGTCTGTGCACTGCGTCAGTTCACGTGAGCCGCTCGGTGTACATGCATCGAAGTTTCCCAGCTGTGCTGGTGCCATCTCGTGCGATGTCCATGGCTGTATTTAATGTTACCGAAGTCCTGGCACTTAAAACTTTCTCTCGCAGTTTCGCTGAGTTTGTGCCAAACACCACCCTGACCATCTCATCTTCCTCTGCATAAGCACAGTCCTTCACCCGTGAATATTTAGTGGCAGTTTGCTATTGGATTGCCGCTGACGGACGGCCTTATATGGGCAGGCACTAAATTACAAACGCCAGCGGCAGTCTGTCTATGAACTTAATTTAAAGTGTAGGTTTACATCGTGCTTTGTTTCCGAAGTAGCAGAACTCATGAATATGGTTGTATATGTCACTCACTCGCTTCTTATTGTTTCACTGCCTTCTCAATTATATAATGCATGTTTTCTTCAGCGCTTTTTGGAGGTCTTCCTGGTTTTGTATGTACTGCGTGATTACGTGGGAGGCGTGATGATGTCACACGAAACTCCACCCCCACGGCGTTCAAGCTCATCTCCATTACAGTAAATGGAGAAAAACAGCTTCCAGTTATGACTATAACTATTCTTCATATGAAAATTTTATTTCTTAATTAACATGGATTAGTTGAACAATTAGTGAAACTGATTATTCATTCATGTATTGTCATTGGAAGTGAGTAAATGTGCAAAATTTCAAGTCATTCGGACAATAGTTAGTGGGTTAAATATTGATTACAAGATTTGTACCCGATAACAAACAGGTGATGTTAAAATAAGCATGGTAATAAAATAAAATGGATGTACCCGATAAGTTTTAGGCCTTTTCATCACACTGGGACTCTGGCACCAATCAGCTCCACAACCAAACACAAATGTTACCTGGCATCATCCAAGAAATTCTTCTAAGTCAATGGGCTTTATTTATAATGCCATTTGTTAATCAGATGTATTAGAAATTTTTTTATTGTTAAACTAGGGACTAAAATTATTTGTTGATTTAAATGTTGACTTATTCAAAAGTTTACAAATGCTAAAAATCTCAACTCTCTATTAGAATCAAAGCCTAAAATTACTACTGCCACAGTATATTGTGGGTTTGAATCCAGGTTATTATAGTTAATGAAAATTAAAATAAAAACTGAAACTATTAATAAAAAAATATTTTCATAAACTGAAATAAAATAATTAACAAAACCAAAATGAAAAACTAAAGCTAAATGAAACTATTAAAGTAGCTGAGAAGACTAACTGAAATAAAATTAAAATTTACTAAAAATATCTTTAGTTTTCGTAACAGGACATACGCAAGGAGCTAACCTGGGTTGCACAGGTCCTGAAATTAATCAAAATATATTAAGAATTTCATATTTGTTTTTTGAATAAATATTCCTGCCATTAGTATTTAATCTTTGTAACTTAACTCTAAAACAGGAAGTCATCAACCACGAGCCACCCACATATATTCATCCAGTGAAAGGCGGCTGGTGATGGAGGGTGGGTGTTGATGCAGCATTTGCAGTGACAGGGCTTTTTTTTTTTTATTTGTTAAATTTCTCACTTCAAAGAGCACTTTGATCACTGACTGGTGTTGCAACTGTAAGGACAATATGCAGGTGGACAACAGGCTAGGCTATACAGAGAATAAACAAAAAAGTAATTAGTTTATCTCAGATTTATTGTCACAAGACACAGTAGACACGTAAAATTGTGTGCAAGCTTGGCAAAGTGCATCACACCACCACTCTCCGGCTGTTGAAACTCACTTTGAAGAATGTCAAATACAAAGATGTTATATTTTGTGTACAAGTTTGTAATAATGAAACTTACTATAAAAAAAAAAAGTTTGTGAGCTTCATAATTTTTTTTTTTTAGTGTAGAAAGAAGGAAAGGAAGATTGCTTTTTAAGGGTTTAGCAACACTACATACTCTTGTTTTTGCAGCATATTTCAAAGATAAGGGTCCAGATTAAAAATAATGTGGGGAGCTGTGTTTTTTAAATGCAACATGTCTGAACACAATCAAAGGTGGGACGAAAAAACATACTCTAAGATAGTGTTTCTATACCACTGCCGGCAACCCATGACCCAAAAGTGGCTGTCCTTGGGTTGTAAACACACCCAGAATGGGAACAAAATTTTAAAAAAAAGCTAGCTTCAGGTATTGATTTTCCAGTGACACACGCCCGATCTGCTAAATCATTTGACAGCAATGCACAATATTTTTTTCTCGTTTCTAACCAAGCTCATTTCACCCAGGGGACCCTTCCCCCCCATTATTCTAATTGCACTAGTTTTACAAGGACAGTAAACCCCCACTCTTCAAATGCTGTCTGTGGGTTATCAAGGAAATTAAAAAGGTAAAACTAGGTCCCAGGGCAGTTCCAGGGGGTGTGTTTGGGGACACACACAACAGTTAATACCTACGATGACACATTGCTTTTATCTATGCTCTTTTTCTATATTTTGTGAGCACTGATGAAATCGTCTGGAGTACCACATGGGCTGAAGGAAAATGTAGTCCCCAAGTTAGCATTTCCACAAGCTTTCAGATAAGATGTGCATGATGGGTGGGTTAAATACCTTTCTTACTGGATCAGTTGGAAAATATTGACTACACTCACAGCCACTGTGCCAGACCGGCACTTTCTAAATGTGTCTTATTTGAGCTTTGACAAACTTCACTCATTTCACTTTGATTCAGTAAATGTCCTTCGTTTGCATAAACTGGCAAACCTATTTCTCCATGTGATCAGTGCCAGTGCTGTGGCAAAAAGGGGGAAGAGGTGCGTTACAATGTCTGACTCACTATAACATTAAAAATGACAAATATCAAAAGCAATTAAGTAGTGAAACACTGCTGTGTAGTAAACAAAGGTAGCAATGCCATAATAGAAAGGGACCTGGGGTTTGCCAAAAGAAACAGTTTATACATCAGTTAGTAGCCAATCAAATTATGCCCCCACTATGATCAACTGAAAAATTAAGTTAACTATGTAGAAGAAGAAAGAAGGTTGATATGGGAAGGAATAATATAAGAAAAGTAGTATTGTCTCCAGTGCTAGGAAGAAATAATGTATTAGAATACATAACTTTATTCAACAAAAAACAAACACAAACTAGCTAACCTGACTTCTTCACCCAGTTTCCATATGGTGCATACTGTAATTTTCTTCATGAATCTCAGTTTAAGCATATAAAAATCTGAAGTCATCAGAGCACATGTGTAGGATTTTAATCTTCAGTTTATGATGTACCACCTGAACCACCAAAACATGTTTTCTGAATGTAGCTAAAGCAGAAGTCTCTACTCTATCGATACTACTGAACATTTTTGGCTCATAAGCTATTTACAGGTTAGTCTCCAGCAGGGGAGAGCTGTTTCAGTCTTTGTACACTGCACTAGGACACTCATCCTTTTAACATATAGTCCAAGGTCCCACACACTTTCACAAAATCACTGACAACCCAGCCATAAATAAAGAGATGGCAAGCCAAAGAGCATAATTATGATAAACGATGGACAGAATAGATAATGGTGGCACTATAACTTTTCCCCCCCATCATCCCCAATTGTCCAGCCAGGCTATGGAGATGAGTGACAGGGTAAACCACCCCCAACCCCCCTATGATGAAACAGGACAAATGCACATTGAGAAAAGTGCACAATGGCAAATGTGCCCAGCTAGTATGTTGGCCTTTCCATCTTAACCAGTCACTATGCAAAAAAAGTCCAGGAAATGAATTTAGTGGATGTTTACAAAAAATGAAACAAGTTAGAAAATATAAACATAGAGTGACATTCAGGTGCACTGGCAATATGGAGGTTACGAATATTTCACATTTGCTTAGTTACTTAATCCAAGAGTCAGTTATCACATTTTTGTTTATTTTATATTTTGTTAACAATGGGTCATATTAAAAAAAAAAACAGTTTAACAGAATGTAACTACATGTATTAGAAGACTACTGTATATTAAATATGTGCTTTTTATAAGGACTTTACAATGGCATTGATTAAAAATGTATCCTAAATATTCTGATAATTATATTCCAGTCAAAAATAGTAAAAGAGTGAAGATCGCTTACCCAAACCAAAGTAACAGGTAATTTTTTAAGAGTGGCTTTCTGCAAAGTTGTATATAACAGAGGCAGGCATCGGTTTAGGAGAAAAGAGACTGAATAAAGGAAAGCAAAGGATGAAAGGGTACTAAGAACATTAGACACTCTAGACGAGAACAGGCCATTCAGCACAACAAAGCTCGCCAGTCCTATCCACTTATTTCCTCCAAGAAAACAAAGTCGAGTTTTGAAAGTCCCTAACATCTTACTGTCTACCACACTACTTGGTAGCTTATTCTAAGTGTCTGTTGTTCTTTGTGTAAAGAAAAACTTCCTAATGTTTGTGCAAAATTTACCCTTAACAAGTTTCCAACTGTGTCCCCATGTTCTTGATGAACTCATTTTAAAATAACAGTCTCGATCCACTGTACTAATTCCCTTCATAATTTTAAACACTTCAATCATGTCACCTCTTAATCTTCTTTTGCTTAAACTGTATAGGCTCAGCTCTTTTAATCTTTCCTCATAATTCAGCCTAGTCGCTCTTCTCTGGACCTTTTCTAGCACTGCATTGTCCTTTTTGTAGCCTGGAGACCAAAACTGCACACAGTACTCAAGATGAGGCCTCACCAGTGCATTATAAAGGTTCAGCATAACCTCCTTGGACTTGTACTCCACACATCATGCTATATATCCTAACATTCTGTTAGCCTTCTTAATGGCTTCTGAACACTGTCGGGAAGTTGATAGCGTAGAGTCCACTATGACTCCTAAATCCTTCTCATAAGGTGTACTCTCGATTTTCCAACCGCCCATTATGTGTTTACAAACCTAACATTTTTACTTCCTATGTGTAATACTTTACATTTACTGACATTAAATTTCATCTGCCACAAATCTGCCCAAGCCTGTATGCTATCCAAGTCCATCTGTAATGATATAACGGATTCCAAATTATCTGCTAATCCACCTATCTTGATATCATCTGCAAACTTAACCAGCTTGTTACTTATATTCCTATCTAAATCATTTATATATATATATTAAAAATAGCAGCGGCCCTAGCACTGACCCCCTGTGGAACACCACTCTTAACACTGGCCAGTTCTGATGAGGTTCCTCGCACCATCACCCTCTGCTTCCTGTGTCTGAGCCAATTCTTCACCCATCTAAAAACATCACCCTGAACTCCCACTTCTTTTAATATGATGCCCAACCTCTCATGTGGCACCTTATCAAATGCTTTCTGAAAGTTCAGATAAATAATATCATAAGCTCCACTTTGATCGTATCCTTTTGTTGCCTCCTCATAGAATTCCACCATGTTAGTAAAACACGACCTCCCTCTTCTGAACCCATGCTGACTGTTCAGAAGAACTCCTGTCCTTGCCATGTGTTGCTCAATCTTATCCTTAATAATTCCTCCCATTCATTTTCCTGTGATGCATGTTAAGCTTACTGGCCTATAGTTGCTTGGACCTGCCCTGTCACCCTTTTTATATAAATGGATGATATTTGCCATTTTCCAGTCCTTCGGAATCTCTCCAGTGCGCGGTGACTTCCTAAAAATATGTGTCAAGGGTTTATATATGTACTTACTAGCCTCCTTAAGAACATGAGGCTAAATATTACCTGGTCCTGGTGATTTGTTTGATTTCATCTTATTTAATCTGAGCGCACTTCTCCCTCTACAATTTCCAAATCCCTCAGTACCTCCTTAGTAGTCGTGTTTACCGCTGGCAGGTTATCCACTTGCTCACTTGTAAACACCTCAGAAAAATGTAAGTTTAGAGCATCTGCTATTTCACTGTCTGTATCTTTTAATTCCCCCTTACTATTCCTGATGCACTTGACCTCCTCCTTAACTTTTCTTTTACTACTAAAATACTGAAAGAATCTCTTAGGGTCTTCTTTTGCCTTATCTGCTATATTACTTCAACTGTCTTTTAGCCTCCCTGATATCCTTCTTAATGGTTGTCCTCATGTTCTCATACAAGCTACGATTCACTTTGCAGTCATTAGTCTTATATGCCTTATACAGCAGTTTTTTCCTTTGCACCTGCTTTTTTAAATCTTTATTAATCCACCATGGAGTTTTTTTTTTAAGTTTCCTATTAATTCCAAATTTAGGTATGTATCTGTCCTGCATTACATGTAAAACATTTTTAAACCTGTTCCACTGCTCCTCGACTGTCTCCACATTTAAAAGCTTATCCCAGTGTATCATACTTAGACTTTATTGCATCTGCTCAAAATTAGCCCTACCAAAGTTCAACTTAACAATTTTAGTCTTTGCATCTGCACTCTTACAAAATACTGAGAATTGTATTATATTATGGTCACTTGACCCTAGTGGTTCAATCACTTCTACACCCTCAATTCTATCCTGATTATTACAAAATACTAAATCCAGACAGGCTTCACCCCGTGTTGGTGCTTTAACATGCTGTGTTAAAAAATAGTCGCTGATTACTTCTAAAAACTCCTGCTCTTGTACTCCTCCATCTGCAAGGTTATCCCAGTTAATATTTGGATAATTAAAGTCCCCCATGACTATAATATCTTCTTGTAACCTTGCCTTTTTGATATTATTAAAAAGATGTGTGTTGAAATTACTGTCTGAATTGGGTGGTCTATAACACACTCCTAAAATAAGACCTGTTTCCCTAATATTTTCCACGCAAAGCCACATGTCCTCACTAAGATGGGGCTCATCATCCAACTGAAGAGGTCTTACATTTAAACCCTGTTTGGCATAAACAGCAACCCCACCTCCTTTTCTGTTCTGTCTATCCTTCCTAAAAAATGTATATCCCTCTATGTTACACTCATCCCCATCTTTGTTATTTAGCCAGGTTTCCGTTATTGCTATAATATCATAATTATGCTCTGCTACATACAACTCCAACTCATCTTATTTTTGATACTTCTAGCATTAAGGCAAGCTATTTTTAATGTGTTACTCCTTCTACATTTAAATGTTTGTTTAAAATTTACATTACTATGCATTTTTATTTCTACACCATTGTTTGTTCTTCCATGTATAGATCTAAACCTGGCCTGTCCTAAACTCCCTGCCCCCCCCACCCCATTCCCTAGTTTAAACAATCTTTGACTAGCCTACACATACACCTCCCCAATACATTGGTGTCCCTCCAGTTCAGATGTAACCCGTCACGACGGAACAGGTCCCATATGTTCCAAAAGGAGTCCCAATGCCCCATAAACCTATACCCTTCTACCCTGCACCAAGATTTGAGCCATGCATTAAGCCTTCTAATATCCTCAATCTTACCTGGACTGGTGCATGGCACAGGCAGAACTTCAGAGAACACTACCTTGTCAGTTCTGCTCCTCAGCTTGGCACCTAACTCTTTGAATTTGGATCACAGAACTGACAGACTACCCTTATGTATGTCATTTGTTCCAACATGGACAATGACAACTGGAACCACCCCCGCTCTGGCCAAGAGCCTATCCACCCTTCCAGAGAGGACTCCCACCTGTGCTCCCGGAAGGCAACAGACCGTGCAAGACTCTCTCTCTCTCTCTCTCTCTCTGGAGCACATCTGTGCTTCAATCCCCCTAATGATTGAGTCCTCAACTATCACTACCTCTCTCTTTTTGGGAACTGGTTTTGAGGTGGCACGTTGGGGCTCCTCATCCCCGCCTACCACCTCAGAATTATCAGAGACACCGTCCAGCTCCGCAAGGACATAACGGTTTGACACTTTTAATTCTGGGGTTGATGCCCCCGGACAGTGTGCACCTTTACCTTACGCCTTGTGACCGTGACCCACCTATTCCTACCTATCTGGACTGGAATCTCCTCCCGCGTCACCTTGGGGTTGCACACTCTCTCTCTAAAGGACACCTGGGCCAAGTCCGCCAATTCTCTATTACAACGCAGGTCAGCCAACTCCTCCTCCAGTTCAGCGACCCTGAGCTCGAGGTGTTGGATCAGCTGGCATCTCTTGCAGATGTAGCCTTCATAGATAACTGGCTCTTCCAAAACATCATCTAAAAAGTCCAACAGGATTTGCATTGCACTGGCCTCATTATTAAAATTTGATTTGGGATTACTAAACTGCCTTAACTTTTTTTTTTCTTAAAATTAAATTTCTTCTTCTTTCAGCTGCTCCTTAATTTAAATGGTAACACAAAGATCTGCTACAGATATTTTACAACTTCTCCCCATAAGCTCTTGTACTGTTCTCCCTCTCAGCTGCCTGCTATTTGTCTTTCTATGACGTTAACTTTACTTTTCTCTGTCTCTTCTCCTAACTTTGCGATCCTCTTACTTATAAGCTCTCCACTCGTACTGTTTGTATTACCCGTATTAATGAACCAATACGCTGTCACCCACTTAACTGTTCTACCTCTGGACCGCTAAGGACAGTTTAATCTAAAATAAACAAATAAAACTTTACTACCTTATTTGCTCCTACAGCCCCTTGTGCCTGATCGGCGTCTTAACGCTGGTCACTTACCTGCACACTGCTGAGCCTTCCCCTTTTACTGCTTTGAAGTCAGCCACGGCCTTTTTTTCTATTCCTTTAAACTAAGGAATCGCTGTTACGACGACACAGTTACTTACTTACAAATGCCAATAACAGTTACTTCTGCTTTCTACTCTGCCTCCTCGATGCTAATTCAAATACAGATAACAAGAACAAATAACTTTTCCAAGCGCACCTCCAAACACCCAGTTACTTTTGCTCTTGTGCGGGCGAAAAAAAGCAAAAAAAAAAAAAAAAAAAACCCTTCTAAAAGGAAAAAAAGCTTTAAAAATTCCCACACAGTTCCTTAGCGGCAACCAAAACCCAAGTTTTTAAGAGCAAAATGTATTTTTTTTATTTAAATCTCACACCACAGAACAAACCAAAAACAACGAAACACAACGAGACTTAAGAATAGACCTAATTTGAAGATGAAATGAAAAGGAAGTATATGGAATAGAAAACTCAGATCTTAGTGACTAGAACGTTCGGAGCCATGAGCTGTCGAAAATATTGCCAAGTATGGAAATACCACATTGCCTCCAGGTTGGGAAAGCACTAGGGTTGCCACCAATATGAAAGGCTGGATTTAGGAAAATGGGAGTGAGTGAATGTAATTTTGTGCAGGGCCCTAAATGCTTCTCCACTTTACGCTATATAGTGAGAGCATAAGTAATTAGAGAGCCCTAATTTAGTGAAAGATGACTCGATCTCAGACAGACCAAAGTTAGAAGAGAGAGATGTGGGAAAAACCAATTTGACTTCAACTGGGAGCCAGGATGGAGGAATTCCAACCAGCACCAAACTGATCCAAGTGTAGATGCCCAATGATAGATTGGCAACACCCCCATCTGACCCATCATAAATTAATGTGGAATGTCTAATGAAATGCTTTTTACCGTTCCAAAGAAATCTTGATAAAGGAGATCCGACATCAGACCAAAATTTATATGGAAGCGAAAGAGGGAACATGCTGCTAACAGCTCTGAAAAGGGGACTGGTAAGGAGGAGCAAGGACTGAAAACTAGACAAATTAAGAGAAAGGAGAGCTGACGTGAACCAATTGATTTTATAACCAGACAAAGACTCACAGAAGTCAAATAAATTAAAAACATATGAGAGATCAGAAGGGACATCGCCAAGAAAAAGCAGAATATCATTAACATAAAGCACAACTTTTTGGGGAGTACCATGCACGATTATGGGAGATATTAGGTGTGAATCATGTACAGCAGGGGTCCCCAACCCTCGGTCCGCAGCCGTCTGACAGCCGGGCCACGAGAGAACTGCCAGCAACGGAGACTCGCTCAGTTAAGGGCTACAGCAAAAAGGCTGCCCACTTCACTGAGGACACTTTTCAGAATGCTAGGCGGGCGGGGCTTTGCAGCGGCGCAGAGAGAGGAGAGAGACCGAGGTGAGAGAGTATTACAATGAAGTATTTTTATGTTTCTGACAGTTTCTCCATATGACACGAGTCTATAGAAATCTCATTACTATGAAGTACATTCACCAGCAGATACTTTCATTACAATGAAGTGACCTTGAAATGCTTGAATGAATCATCCACAGAGCAGTTAGTTCCGTGGTCACAGCTCAGTTGTGCACATTTGCACAACAATCCCCCAACAGAAACATTGTAAATTTGTTTTTCTTCCTTGAAACTTTCCTCGTACTGTTTTTTTTTTTTGCTGTTTTTGTTTTCTATGGTTTTCACTGATGCCTTTTGCTTATTGCTCGTCAACATCTGAAAAACATCCATTGAAATTTAACTCATTGTCACCCTCCTATAGAAACGGTAGACACGAAAAAACGATAACAGTGTTAATGTGTGTGATGTGCAATCTGTTGGAATGACAAATGCAATGCATATGTCTTTGTTATATGCAAAAAAGAAGAAAAATCTTGGGTTGCCAACATACAGTGCATCCGGGCACAGCGCATCACTTTTTCCACATTTTGTTATGTTACAGCCTTATTCCAAAATGGATTAAATTCATTTTTTTCCTCAGAATTCTACACACAACACCCCAGAATGACAACGTGAAAAAAGTTTACTTGAGGTTTTTGCAAATTTATTAAAAATAAAAAAAACTGAGAAATCACATGTACATAAGTATTCACAGCCTTTATTCAATACTTTGTCGATGCACCTTTGGCAGCAATTACAGCCTCAAGTATTTTTGAATATGATGCCACAAGCTTGGCACACCTATCCTTGGCCAGTTTCACCCATTCCTCTTTGCAGCACCCCTCAAGCTCCATCAGGTTGGATGGGAAGCGTTGGTGCACAACCATTTTAAGATCTCTCCAGAGATGTTCAATCGGATTCAAGTCTGGGATCTGGCTGGGCCACTCAAGGACATTCACAGAGTTGTCCTGAAGCCACTCCTTTGATATCTTGGCTGTGTGCTTAGGGTCGTTGTCCTGCTGAAAGATGAACCGTCGCCCAAGTCTGAGGTCAAGAGCGCTCTGGCACAGGTTTTCATCCAGGATGTCTCTGTTCATTGCTGCAGTCATCTTTCCCTTTATCCCAACTAGTCTCCCAGTTCCTGATGCTAAAAAACATCCCCACAGCATGATGCTGCCACCACCACGCTTCACTCTAGGGATGGTATTGGCCTGGTGTTGAGCAGTGCCTGGTTTCCTCCAAACGTGACGCCTGGCATTCATACCAAAGAGTTCAATCTTTGTCTCATCAGACCAGAGAATTTTCTTTCTCATGGTCTGAGAGTCCTTCAGGTGCCTTTTGGCAAACTCCAGGCGGGCTGCCATGTGCCGTTTACTAAGGAGTGGCTTCCATCTGGCCACTCTACCATACAGACCTGATTGGTGGATTGCTGCAGAGATGGTTGTCCTTCTGGAAGGTTCTCCTCTCTCCACAGAGGACCTCTGGAGCTCTGACAGAGTGACCATTGGGTTCTTGGTCACCTCCCTGACTAAGGCCCTTCTCCCTCACTCGCTCAGTTTAGATGGCCAGCCAGCTTTAGGAAGAGTCCTGGTGGTTTCGAACTTCTTCCACTTACGGATGATGGAGGCCACTGTGCTCATTGGGACCTTCAAAGCAGCAGAAATTTTTTCTGTAACCTTCCCCAGATTTGCTCCTCAAGACAATCCTGTCTCGTAGGTCTACAGACAATTCCTTTGACTTCATGCTTGGTTTGTGCTGTGACATGAACTGTCAACTGTGGGACCTTATATAGACAGGTGTGTGCCTTTCCAAATCATGTCCAATCAACTGAATTAACCACAGGTGGGCTCCAATTAAGCTGCAGAAACATCTCAAGGATGATCAGGGGAAACAGGATGCACCTGAGCTCAATTTTGAGCTTCATGGCAAAGGCTGTGAATACTTATATACATGTGCTTTCTCAATTTTTTTATTTTTAATAAATTTGCAAAAATCTCAAACATTTTTCACGTTGTCATTATGGGGTGTTGTGTGTAGAATTCTGAGGAAAAAAATGAATTTAATCCATTTTGGAATAAGGCTATAACATAAAATGTGGAAAAAGTTATGCGCTGTGAATACTTTCTGGATGCACTGTAGGTAAATTCCTAAGTATTTATATTCAGTCACTATTTCTACCTCCTCTCCCAGAACTACACTAGGTGAACATACAGATTTCTGTTTCTTAAAATCAAATATCATTTCTTATATTCCTGTCCAAATCATTTATATATTAAAAATTGCAGCAGTCCTAGCACTGACCTCTGTGGAACAACATTCTTAACCTCCCCCAATTCTTATAGGGTTCCTCACAATATCACTCTCAATATCAGTCTGTTTTTCCTGTGTCTGAGCCAATTTTGCACCAATCTACAAATAACACCCTGAACTCTCACTTTTTAGTTTGATGCCCAACCACTCATGTGGAACTTTCAGAAAGCATTTGATAAAGTCAAGACAAATAATATCATATGCTCCACGTTGTTCATATCCTTTTGTTGTTTCCTCACAGAATTCCAGTATGTTTAGAGCTGCCCAATCATCCTTGTTATATAACAGGATAATATTTGGCTTTTTCCAGTCCTTCGCAATTTCCCCAGTGCGTAGTGACTTCCTAAAAATATGCGTCAAGGGTTTATATATGTACAGTACTTGCTAACCTCCTTAAAAACTTAAGGATAAATATTATCTGGTCCTTGGGATTTGTTTGATTTCAGCCTATTTAATCTAAGAAGCACTTCTCCCTCTTTAATGTCCAAATCACTCAGACTTCCTTATTATTCCCTTTGACCACTGGAAGGTTATCTACTTCCTCACATGTGAAGGCCTCAGAAAAATGTAAGTTTAGAGCATCTGCTATTTCACTGTCTGTATGTTTAATTCCACTTTACTATTCCTGATGCCCTTCGCCACCTCCTCCTTGACTGTTCTTTTACTACTATTAGTAGTATTATTTCAAAGAGAGAATTGAAATAATCTCTTTGGGTCATCTTTCACCTTATGTGCTACATTCATCTCTAACTGCCTTTCAGACTCCCTAATATCCTTCTTAATGTTTGTCCTCATGTTCTCATATGTCTTATCATTCACACTGGAGCTATTAATCTTATACAGCTGTTTTTTTTTTTTAACTTTGCAGCATCTTTTTCAACTGTTTATTAACCCAATGTGGAGTTGTTTTCTTTTTTTATATGCGTGTGTGTGTCAGCTCTATTTACCTGAACAAATTCCAAGAACTTGAATTTGAAAAGACATTCTTCTTTTAATTAGCATTACCTGCACTATACTTTTTACTCTTACATACAACCAAACCAAATTTTTAAGTTGTCAGAGGAAAAATATATTCAAACTTCTTTAAAGCAACAAGTTAAATAGCACACAATCCAGACAACTGAGCACTGCATTAATGCATTTTATTTAAGGGCAACTGTGCTACACGTCATTGATAAAGTGTACTGTTACGAAAACACTAAACTAGCTGTGAAAATGCTAAAATTGTGGAATGGAAGCAAAAACCACAAATGTGAACTTGGGAAAGTCCAAGTGATAATAGATGGACACAGACAGATAATACACACACACACACACACAACGACTAAAAAGAAAGAAAACAAAAATTAAAAAATCAAAACCGTAGCAGACACAGGAGGAGTTGGGGGATGCCAGTTGCCCTTCTTCCATGACTGCTGCACGAGGTGTTGTATGGTCTTAGGTAGTTAAAATGATGGAACATTTCTTGCAACAGGGAAAAACAACACAGCACTGATTAACACACTTGTAGGTTTTCACTTTATATAACTGGATTTTCAAACAGCTTTGATAGAACTTTCCAGCCTCAAGGATAACCAGTTCATTTAATAATGTAATCACAACAGATCAATTCATGCCATGCATATATTGAGGGGATTTAATTAATGCTTTTAGAGATATTCGAAAAGCAAAATTAATTGCAGTATAATGGCACTGTAGACAAATCTTTCAACATAAACAGAACTAATTTTTAAAGATTGTTTATTTTTGTTTATATAAACATTTCAAAATGCTAGCATTTCATTGGCTATAGCCTAACCTTATTACTCACTGTTCACCAGACGTGTCCATTGTTAGATAACAAA
This sequence comes from Polypterus bichir lapradei, assembly GCA_026402145.1. Taxonomy (NCBI): domain Eukaryota; kingdom Metazoa; phylum Chordata; class Cladistia; order Polypteriformes; family Polypteridae; genus Polypterus; species Polypterus bichir. The sequence continues at coordinate 5,326,153 of JANRMT010062815.1, forward strand.
ATCTTTCTTCGTTATGCTGTCTTGAAACCCAAATAACCTATATTTTGTACTTCCTTGCTGCAAGTGGTTTTCTTAAGGTGCTCCAGGTCATCTTACTTTATCGCGCAAATGTCGGGTCACTATTTTGACTGCATTAATCTCTCACTGGACCTGTTTTTTACCCTAAGAAGCATGGCATTACAGAGTTTCTATTGTACCAGTGACATCTCAGAACAGTCTGGGACAATTTTCTCACAACTATATGCTACATTGAAACAGACTCTATGTAAATAATAGCTGATCTAAACATGATCAAACTAAAACCAAAACATAGATTCATACTTTAGAGTGGAGGAATGGATCAAACTCACTTACAATTAGATTTAAAAATTTCCATCAGTACGTATATACAACCTACCTATTTATATTTAAAAAAAAACAAAAAAAAACACCTTTTAAAGGTGCCTCTTACAAATATGGATTGGTAACCTCTTACAAAAAGACAAGACGACATATAAAATACCATGTTCTTCAATCCTGCATTACATGGACTTTCACCTGGTTATCCTATTAAACGTATGGACAAGAAACAGAGAGTGAAAAAATGTATTGTTTAAACATATATTATGGATGAATGCAACACTATCTTACAAAAGTATTTTTTCCATGCAACCCACAAAACAGAAACTGATAAATTAAACAGCAGTACTTCCTGCAAAATTTACATATATCCAATTATGGAGGTTCCTCAGTGAACAATTTGATATCAAAGTGAGCAGTTGGTCAAAAAGTGCTTGACTTCCATCTTTCAGTAAACAAAGTCCATATTTATACTTCACCTCAATCAGTCAAAGTTTACTTCTGGCTGAAGAAGTACACCACATCAGCAAATGAGAAGTGTGCATAATTCACTTGTTTTCAAAGAAAGGATGCACAATGCATGAAAAACAGTCATTATCAAATCACTGATGAGCATTCTCCAAATAAATTACAACATTTTGAGAAATGTTCAAATTATTGCACAGAAGTTTTCCTATTACAAACCATACTTGCCTGAACAAGTCCCCTTTTAAACATGGCACAAAGGATGAAAGATGAATCAGATGACCACTCAACAAACTGGATTTGATCCAGGCACGTGTAAAGCTGCAGAATCTGCAGTGTGTCAAAATCTCGTATCACCAGGCGATACTGCACACAGGTTGCCTAGGACACAAACGGTTTAAAGAAAGAAGAAAAAAAGTGGGGTAAAACATAAGGTGAAAAATTTGCCACAAAGAAATACTTGCTAAATCCAAATGAGTAAATCATTGAGAAAGTAAAGTTCAAACACATCAAATAAACTGCCCACAAGTTATCAGAGTAACTAATACATTGGTAGGTGTATCCTTACCAAGTACTTCCCATTTGGAGAGATCCTGCAAAGCTGATTGGAATGTTTGAAAACCTCTGAGAAATTCATCTTGTCACAGTCTGCAGCTTTATTGCTTCTGTGAAATATACATAAAAGTTACAAAATGAGAAAATACACTTCAATTAATTTGTAATGCACAGTGGTATTCACATATGAGAAAAATCTTTTATTTTATTTATGAGAAAGCCATGTTTTACTGAATTTAAGACGAATTGTGGAATAATATTAATGATTATAGGCAAAATTGAATTTTTGTGGAAATATCAAAAAATTAAAACAAGTCAATACAGTAAGCACAGTACAAATAAACTATAAAAACCTAAACAGGCGCAAACAGAAATCTGAATCTATGAATAGCAGGCCAAAACGCATGCTCCACTGGGCAGTGAAATAAATATCCAGCAAATTTTACCTGCAAATTAATGTGGTAGTTTACACATTAAACAACATAACAACAAAATTCTAACTAAATACAGTTAGAGATATTAGCACCTGCAGTATCTTCTTTAAAATATCAATAATTACAGACTCGCCCAAAATACATAGACGGATCATTCTTAATCGTTTTTACAAAGACATTTCCGTCTAAGTCATTTAGCATAAATTAAGAAAGCATTACATTAGTTATTCAGCAACAATATACAATAAAAAAGCATTGTGTACTGTCAAAACAAAATGATAGTCTAACAAAAAAATTTTTCTACCTCATAAATATGAAGAAACTAAAAAATTAAAATGATAAAGAGGGGGCAGAGTTTGTTGCTGGTCCTATGGAGGTCAAAATTAATAAAGCAAAAACAAATTCCTTGAAGGGTGCATACAGAAATTTTCAGTAGAAATATGCTAAAAATTGGACTATACCTTGCTTGTGTTGCTGTTGGCATAGACACTAGTAAAGAGACAGAAAATTGTAAGGAGTTTCTTTTTTCTGTAATTTTAACAGGAGAAACCTCATTTTGAAACAGGGTTCTCTGCATCCAAGTGTTAAAATGACATTGAATTAACATTAAATGTAATAACAGTGTAATACAAAATTTGTTTTTCATATAATAAGCAACATGTTCAATTTATAAGACTTCAGAAGTCACATTGAACAGTAGCTGAATGTACAAAGCTGAATCAGAATGCTCAATGGATGGCTAATTTTTGAGTAATACAACTCTGAAAAGTTATTTTCTTTGCACATTAAGGGTCCTACTTGAAAAGTGGAATATTTTTCAAGGAGGACCCTTAATATTTGGTTACTTTTTTATACCCTCCTATTTCTTTGTATATGGGTATGCAGGAGGCTGGGACATTAGGTACCATGCAAAAAGAAAATAAATGCGTACCAGTCTAAAGAGCACACACGCGGACTAATCACAGGCCACTTTGGAGTAACCATTTTCTCCTAATGTGTACATCCCTAGGTTGTGAGATGAAACCCATAAGAATTTACCTTGTTAAATTCATACGTACAACAGTAGTCATCGACTGGACTGGGATCTCAAATACAATCCATTTGGAAAAGATCAGCTATACTTTACTGAGGTCTGGGACTTCATTTATTATTAAATAACACAAAACGACTGCACAGTATTAGGGAAAAGTAAACCAGATGCAGGGTTAGTTGACATGCAAGTACAAACTGGTTTAGGTGCAATTATCAGTACCTGCAAAAAAACTCTAGATCAGATATCCGGTCAGGTGAGGTTGTGATGGGTGGACATAAAGCAAGCCAAATGTGTCACTTTAATGACATCATTCAAAGGGCTTTCCATGCTAATTTCTAAAAACCAAGTACCAGGAAGAAGACCGTTGTGCCACTCCTCCATCATAACTTTATTTAAGGACAGTCTGATTCACTATTTTGTGCACTACTGGAAAATTATTTTGAGCTGAAATGTAAGTGATGCACAACCACACACATGCACACCTCAGGGGGAGCTATGGTCAGTAGTTGACTGCCTGTAATTGGTTTATTTTTAAAATAAAAAAATATATATATTTATTTTACTTCAGTTAGGTTGATTGTGCGGTTTTAATTTCATTTTAATTTTTCACTGAGCTTTTAATTTGATTTTTACTTCATTTAACAAAAAGTTTTTTTAGTCATTTTAGTTAGAGTTTTAAATCATAACTAACTGTGTTTCACATCTTAAGAGAGCGAGTGAATTCTGGCTTGGTATAATGGAGGAGTTACCATTCATAGGGCAGAGGGTTGTGGAAATTCTATCTACAAGAGGACGGTATCTCTGTAATTGCTTCACTTAAAACAATAATAAAAATCCAAGATGAACTTAACAGTGAGTTGACATTGGCCATATCAATAGTGAAGCTTCATTTTCAAAAGCCCAGTATAGAAATCAAGCCAGACAAATAATTGTATCATGTTTAAAGAAAATTTGCAATTAATAATATTAATACAATTTTTGTCAGTGTTAAGCATTTTATTTTTTTTTCATTATTTAACATAACACATTGTGTCATTTTCTATATTCAAAAGGGGGTACCTTTTGAAAAGGTTTGAGAACCACTGTATTAAAACATCATCCCCAAGTAAATATTGCACATCCTTTTAAAATCTAAAGCAGTAAATTTATCAATCAAGTGATTTTAGTCATGTTGAACAACATCTTTAAACATATGAAGCCTGCTCAAAAACTAGTGAGTACACGGTTTATGTATTTTAGCAGCACAGTTAATACTTTTAAGTTATAACTGCTGATAAAGAGACTGATACAACTTGGAGATGATACCAACCATAACGCAAGGTTGTTATTTTCTTGTGAATTACAACCCAGCAAGAAAGATTTCATTGTACTCTGTCGTCATTAAAAACTATTAACAAAGTAAGCCGTCATGATTCTTTTAACATCAAATATGATAGATTGTATAAAATTTCGTGGCAACTTTCATCTCTGATGTACACCTTCTTAAAGGAAAAGTTTAATATTTTCCAAGTCAATGTTATTCCTTCCACAATAGTGGTACATATTAATTCACCACATAAAATTGTGTTCTGAAGTGAAGCATTATTTTGTAAACTTTAAAAATATTTTGTTCTTGCAGCTTACAACAGAGCTGGAGAGTAAACTAATACATAGGTAAATGAAAAAAGCCTTAAAATGTACTAAATACATCCACTTTGAAGCAGCAAAGGTTTTGGTTTAAGAGAATATGCATTTAGCGTTTATGAGGCATCCTTATGATATTAAAAAGAAAATAATTATTTTATCACAAACTGTTCCGTTTTTCTTGAAGTAAGAATACATTTCCCTGTTTCTCATCTGCTCACAACCTCTATCATGAGTGAAGCCATGACAAATGAAAGACGAGTTGATTTGCTGAGGATATGGTAATAAAAAATAAAAAAAAACTGAAAACATGTTGACATATGTAAACATCCCAACACTCACTCATACCAAAAAATCTGTAAATACGTGGAAGGAACATGCAAATCTCTTACTAACCCTGGTGCTGTGAGGTAGGAATTACAGCTCTGCACTATCACTGCATCTACGTTAAAACATCAGTACTAAACTTACTAACCTTCTACCTAATTAAATTTAGCAGAATTGTCATTACTAATTTGACCCAAGCTTGTGTGCATGTGTGATGGTTTTCACCATGTAATGGACTGATGCCCTGTTCAGAGATCATTCCTGTCTTGCACTTTGTCCGCACTCCTGCCCTCATGGATGGATATATGACTAGGCCTAAAGTTAACTTATCGGTGTATAAAGGCACCTCACAATCCGACAAACTATGATCTCCAAGGGGTATAGGGGAACTGCTCTTCAATCAATACTGGTGTCAATACACTCCAGTGTCAAGTAAAATTAATGTATCGCGAGGATGACAACACATAGTACCAACATTAATTTGGATCACTTCAAGCACAGTGTATAATGTCAGTTCAGTTCTTATTGCATGTTACAGGCCTTCTCAATATTGTTTGTCTCTCACTGAAACACACGCATCCATTATTAATCCAGTGGTGGTATATATTTGCAAAATAAGCTTCTGTATAGTGAAAAGAGTGTAAGCGGTCAGAACATGCAACTTTTTGAAGTCATTCGTCTAGCCGTCTACAAATCATAGGCCACAATTCATGTCTGGTCATCAACATTCAATGTCAATGATGGCACTTGGCAAATATTTTCTGAGGTGAATCTACACCCTTTAGACTCAAGGGTGGTGTGGAGGAGAATGAAGTAAAGCTAATAAAGTGCACAGCCTGCCTCCTTTATTAATGGCTGAATATCAAAACAATATTTTGGCTTTTGCGGTTTTCCTTCTTAAAATGACATTGATGCATGCTTTTGAAATATGTATGTAATCTCAAGGTGAGGAACAATGCTTGGTAACATTTTTGGCTTGGAAAATAGATGTATTCTGTAAGGTTTATGGGTTTTGTGATGTAAGAACCCATGTACCCCCCAGCCTCATTGTAAGAAGAGACAAAGTATTTATAAAATTTAAAAAAAATGCTTTATTTTAGAATGCAATTTTATGTAGCAAAGTAATACATACCATAACCAAGAAGAAATAACTTTGGTCTTGAAAAGATACTTAACGCATCCTTTAATGCTGATTAAACAACATTTTAGGATGGGTCACATTCATCCAGGAGTCACACAAGGCCTATACATTGTTCAAAAAACACGGTAAACATTACAAATAAATTTTGACAAGAAAAGACAATTCAGTCCAAGAAAGCTTGTCCATCTAATTCCTCTAAAATAACATCAAATCAATAAAAAAAAACATAAAAATAAAATAAAATCTAGATATGCATCTCCTCATGCTGGTGCTTTAATATACAAATAGTTATGTCTAAAAACTCCTGCTCCTGTGCTCTTCTATTTAGAAGGTTAGCCTAGTTAATATTTGGGTAAAGACTTCTGTGACTATAATATCTCCCTCAAAACTTGCCTTTTTAATATTATTAAAAGGATGTGCACTGAAATTACTATCTAGATTATGGGGTCTAAAGCACACTCCTAAAATACAGCCTCTATCCCTAAAACTTTACAGTCAAATCCAGACATTCTCACCAAGATGTGGCTCATCTTCTAATTCACTTAAATTTAAATCTGTTTTGAATAAGTGGCAACACCCCCTCTTGTTCTTTTTTGCCTATCCATCCTAAAAATGTGTAACTATATGTTATACACATTCCCATCTTTGTTGTTGCTATATCATAATTATGCTCAGCTACTCGCTTGTTTTATTTTTGATACTCCTGGCCTTCAAGCAGGTAATGTTTAAAGTGTTACTTATTTAACTTTGTACTTTCAGTTTGGAATAAAACTTAAAAGTTATAAAACATATATTTGTTTGAACACTACTGTTCATCCGTTCATATACAGTTTTAAACCTGGCCTGTTCTAAACTTCCCCACAGGCCGCTCCCAAGGTAGTTTATATAATCCTTGAATAACCTAATCATATGCTTCCCTTGTACACTGGTGTACCTCTGGTTCAAATGTAACCCATCATGTCCCATATGTCCCAAAAGAAGTCCCAATGCTAAAACCTTCTAATCTCCTCAATCTTACTTAGACCAGCACATGACAGAGGTAGAACTACCTTGTCAGGTCTGCTCCTCAGCTTGCCACCTAACTCTATTAATTTGGATTACATAACTGACAGTCTGCTGACAACTGGATCTACCCTCCCAGGGAGGTCTCCCACCGGTGCACCCAGAAAGCAACACACTGTGTGTGACACTCTGTCTCTGAAGTAATTCTGTGTCTCAAACCCCCAATATCACAACCTCTCTCATTTATTGGGGGCTAGTTTCGAAGTGGCTTGTTTTTACACTAGAATGCCCTTAGTGTGGGTTATTAAATGTTTTTGCATTTTTGTGTGTAACTTGCAACCCTAAATGGGAATAAGGAGGTTCAGAAAAATCAATGAATATATAGATAATCAATACTGTGGATAAGATGAATAAAGTCTCACCATGATACAATAGAGAGAACTACTTCTTCACAGCCCCAGAGACCTGATTTTAAATTCTACAAATTCTCCTCATTGTATTAAGTATGTACATTCTTCATTTGTTGTAAATTTTCTCTGGAAACAGAAAATATTTGTGTTGGGTTCAATGACAACTGTTAATTGGCCCATTATGAGTAAATGTGAGTATGAGCAAAAATTAAAATATTATCAAACCAAGGATTAGTTATTATTATCTAGAATTCTGAGAAATCCTTTCTTTTTTCACCACTTTCTGATCATTTCAGATTTATTTTTAGTCCAAACTTTTGAATTTTTATCAATTATTTACTCTGTGTGTAATCAACTATGGTAAGTAATAGTGAAATGGCACTTTGAATTCCTTTTTATGATTTTTTTTTAACCTCATTCAGGTCAAACAATAAAAGTGAGAACAGTTTTACACCAGGGTATAACAGACTCACATCCCAAGATCACTGCTGTTGAAAGTCAGTCAACTAACTTTAAAAATTAAGTTAAGTCAAATGATCTAAGAAGATATACGACAAGTGTAATATCTTCATAGGCCTTTTTGATCTTAAATTAATACTAATGTTATGATAGAATAGAGAGGTGGGGGGTGATACAGACAGAAAATGAGCATTGTAGTAAGGTGGCGAAAGATGAGAAAATCTACTTAAAAAGTGGTTCAGGATGTTAGCTTTGTCCACTTTCCATCTCAACAACTTAGCCCTGGATTGTACCTCTATTCCAAACATCAGTATTATTCTGAATGATATAATATATGCAAAATATCCTGAATAATCTCCTCCAAAATTCCTAATTTCATGCATTTTTATGTTAGTATCTAACATCTGTTTTAATTTTCATGTGGGATGATGCCATTCTCTCAAATGGAAGCAAAGATTGCTTGCAATGCCACGAGGACAGCCTTACCACCAGCAAGAGCCTCCAGCGTCTGCCCACAAGGATGTGATCGATCTCCTTCACCACACCAACAGTATTCGAGTACCAAGTCCAACTATGCGCTTCTGCGCTGGAACCAGGATCCAGCGATTCGCAGCCCCTGACCTTTTGCAAAGTCAAGGAACATGGAGCCACTTTCACCACGGTCACCAGACTCATGGGGACCGAGACAATCCTCATAGCCAGCCCTGTCAGTGCCAGTGGCTGCACTGAAGTTACCCATGACCAGAGGAGTGTCACCTTGTGGGGACCATTAACCACTGAGTGAAGCTGCGAATAAAATGTCTCCCTCGCCGAGACACCACTCACCGTGGTTGAAGCATACACTCAGGCAACAGACAAGGCACCCAGGGAATGCCATTAATCTGAGTTTCATAATACACTTGTTGAAAGGAGTGACATCGAACACCATCGGAAGAAGCCAATCCACTACAGCAACAGCTATTCCCCAAGTATGACAGCCATCAGAGCGACCAGACCAATAAATGGTGTATCCACCTACAGAGATCTGGCCAGTCCCCAGTCTGAGCACCTCAGAGTTCCGCCACTGAAATGCGAAGATTACGCAGCTCCTCCGACAGCAGAGGAAGATGATCATCTTGCTGCAGAGACAAGATGTTCCATGCGCCTACCCGTATGGGCCGCCTCAAATTGGGACCCGAGTGCTGCTGTGCAGTGGGCGACGCCTCAGCACCACACCAATTTCAATACCCAACAGATCTGACCCCATTGGCTCTCCAACGGTTTTCGACTCTTCCGGGGATGGGGCTCCTGAGGGCTTTTCCCCATCCCCTTCATGATTCGAGCAGCAGCAGAGCTAATCCTGCAAAGAGTAAAAAGGAGTCCTTTTTGTCGTCTCGTGGCTGTGTTTTTTTTTTTTTTACGGTGGCTGGAGTGCCAATCCTGCCACCAACCACCATGATTTCCCTGCAAGTTGTAAGGCCGCTTGCAGGGCCGGATGCAGTTTAACGTCATACCCAGGACATAACTCCACCACTTTACAATTTTTTTTAGTTTAACATTTGTCCAATCTTTAAAGTTTCCTCTGTGAAATCAAACTTACCAGTTTTACATCAGTCCACTGTTTCAGAACACCTGTAAAACCCCCTTTATTGTGCTATTTTCAAAGTATTTTCCATGACTGACAAGACTTTGTTCTTGCTTAGCCTGTGTGATAATTCAGAATTCGATTATCAGGACTGACATTACCTGCAGCTTAGCTGGCAGACTACATTACATTCGTCAAAATGCCATTCAAATATATGAGGTGTTTTTCAGTACAGTTGTTACGTTTTACAAGTTATACTAATGAATATTAGTCATTAGTTTGGCTTAAGAAACCAAATGAATTACACATTTGTATATTCATATTTAGCAATGAAGTATGCCGTTTTGCCTGTTCCACTAACGTACATAATCACTGTGTTTTGTGCTTCGATGTACTGAATTAATTTTTGTATTAACAAATGAAGCAGCTGATTTAATCACCACTGCAGACAGGCCAAATAGTAACTTTGTCTGAAACTAGCCATGATTTTTACTGCAGGTGTGCAGTTTACCCCAGTACTTGAATATATGCATATCTGTGGATGCATGCAAGGTTTCCCTCGCAACCGATAAATGTATAAACCAGTTAGAAAATGGATGTATCTTTGACATCTGTAGACATGTTCAATACAAACTGAAAATGACTGTGAAGCCTATATTCTTTCTTAGGAAATGTGTAGAACACAGTATGAAACAGAAATTCATCTTCCCATTATTTTGACTTCTCTTACAACTTTGTGACACCACAAAGAAATTATTATAACTCATATCTGATCAGTCACATCATCGCTCTCTTCTGAACATGCCCCATTACAAGGTAAAAGTGGTAATAATGAAAGCCTGTGTATGTGTTTTGGCTTTTTCTTTAAAAAAAAATAAATAAATAATAAGCATGATTCCCACAATCAGACGCTAAAATTCCTTCTATAAAACAAAGTGTTTGCAGACATCATTTTTGCTGTTTATTTCAACATGTGCTAATGTGGTGTTGTATCTTCAACACTATCAGTCACTTCCATACACTGTTTTTTTAAATGTTATTACTGTGCCTCCCAAAGTAATTCATCTACTTGCAATCACACGAGGGCAGTACCAACTTTCACTCAGTACTACCAATACTATAAAAAAAGCTAATGCCATTAAATTTTTTGTTGTTTTGGTTTCAACTTGGTACTGAAATATCAATTCCTGTGACATCCCTAAAGTCAAGAGGTTTTTTCTGCTTTAATTCGGGAACAGGTGAAGAGTCTATATTTCATGTGCTAGATGCAAATGTGGAATGCTCAGCATAATCTTTACAGCAAATGTAATAAGCATTACTCTTCGGTAAGGCACCTATCATCCTTTAGTCAGCTAAAGCTGGTAATATTCAAAAAAACTGTGTGTCTGTTAAGGTAAGATGTAAGGATGCAAAAATAGGAGTTACTGGACCAGCACATTTAGAACGGGAAGGTTATCTGACCCTAATTCTAGGTGTAAAGCTTTACAAAATGTTAATTTTTCTTTAACACAGAACTAAGCTGTTAAAGAAGTTATGTAAAAAAACATCAAGATCAAGGTATGTATCTTGAAAGCATTGTAACGCTTTGTACTTTAAATCACTTGTTACTTAGCAAGAGTTTCACGAGACCCTTCACAACTGTAGAAGTACCCAATTTAATTTGTAAATTAACAAATGAACAGACCCATTCATTATTTTTAACATCATTCTTTATTTGGACTTTTAACTGTGATTCTGTCACAGAGAGACAGATGTCAACTTACGTAGATCACAAAAAACCTTGATGCACTTATTTGCACAATGTAATAATATCAACAATAAAAAAAGTATTAATAATATGTTAATGTTGCACAATAAATATAAAATTATAATGAATGCTAGAGATTACTACAAAGAGACACTTTTCAGTTTTAACACCTGTAGACAATTTGAGAACATAATGAATTAACTAATTAAACTCGCTCTATAATCAGCCACATCCTTTAAAGTGGGAAGTTGAATCACCCCTTAGTACCAGTGGAAGCTGTCCTGAGAATTGTGCAGCTCAACCGGGGATGCCATTCGAGGTGAACTGGAAACAGGGACACACCAGATGATGAGGGACACACCCTCAGTCCCACTATGCAGCTTCTGACAGCTTTCCGTTTCTATGCCATCAGTAGATTCCTGCAAACCACTGCTAATGTACATGGTTTCAGCAAGGCTACTGTGTCCAAATCCCTGTATGCAGTGAACAAATTACTATTATGCCATGAACACAACAAACCCCAAGGTTGTGGAGTTCAAATCTCATTATTGACATTGTGGGACCAGCTATTTCAACTGTCTTGACTCCACCTGGACAAAATAAATGTAACCAAATGTATCTCATATGTTGCAAGTCAACTTTGAAAAAAGGAACGGCCCAATAGGTAAATAATAATACAATGAAATGCATGGCACTAAAATTGTTTTTCATGCTACTGCAGGTATACCTGGCACTGTAGGTGCAGTACATGGAATGCTCACTCTCAGATTCTTAAATCCCATCCATACCTGACAAAAAAAGGTTCTCACCATTAAATGTACAGGTGATATGCAACCGACCACCAGAGACTTTTTACAGATGTTGTAACCAAGCAGCCTAGGATTACACAATGCACAACTCTGGAGGGTGTCAAATTTCAAGGGTGCATTTGCTGTTGACTGGTTTCTGGGAGAAAGTGAGTATCCTTTTTGCAAATGCCTGTTTAACTCAAGTGTGGAATAACCAAAGCATGGCTGAGGAAAGGAAGAAATCCACAAACCAAAGCAAACACAGTTTTGCAGTGAATGTTCTGGGAACATGAAAGACATGATTCTGGGCCCTGCACAAGTCCTCAGAGGCTTTGAAGAGCATAGGAAAACATTACATCTTAATTTTTGACACTTAAATAACTTGTCGTAACCTTTCTTTTGTGAAGTGTTCTTTTTTTTCCCTAATGCTGCTCACCATTGTTTTCTTTCTTACTAAAATGTCATGTGACGTTTTCAGCCCATTTAAATATATTTGACTAACGTATTCAGTTAATTTTACCTATTAGTCAAAATTTTATTTTCTTTATTTTGTGCATGACTGGTGTCACAATATAATATATATCTGACAACTAAAGTATGTGGTATTGATGTTTCTGTTATCAACAATCTGCTTTCCTGATGTGGAAACCTTGGGAAAAGCCCAACAAAGAAGCCCTTTACCCTCGTTTGTTAAATGTACGCTGATGAAGGGCTTAGGAAAACATTCTAGAAACTCGTTTGCTCTTTACCTATGTTATTCACCAAGATTGATCATTTTTGGGAAACACACCCCTGATCAGTTAGTTGTGTCAGGGAAAGATAACAGTTGGTAGTTACAGCTCTATTATGCTCAAGAAGGTATACTATAATAAGTGCTACGACTGAGACTGTGGACATTTCTTGTCAGTTCTGCATTGGTTCCTATATGTCCCTGAATTCTCCTCTATATAAACTGATATGAAATTCTCAGATCTGCTCAATCTGATTGAAGTTTGCAGCTGGGTCCAGAGCCTATTTCAGGGAGCACCCAGTGCAAATCAAAAAACAGCCCTGCACAGGATACCAGACCATCACAGGGCTTACTCACACATAAAGACAGGACCAAATTTGGAACCACCAGTTAACCGAACATTCATATATGTGGGAGTGTAGAAGGAAAACCACATATACAGAAAGAGTGAACAAACTCCATATGAAAAGCAAATAGGCATAGGAGTGCTACCCACTACATCATTATGACATCCTACATATCAGCTTATTCACACAGTAACTTATTTGATAAGAAGCAAAATTTGCAACCAAAAGCTTCATTGGACTAAGTACTCATGACAATAAGTTTGATTTGACATTGAACATCTGCGTTACAAAAAGAAAAACAAATAAAGAAGTAAATGTGGACTTAAAGGCTCCTGAACATTTTATAAATGTGCACAAGGATGCAGTTGGGATGATGCCAGTCTCCCAAATGGAAGCAAAGATGGGTGTTGGGCAAGGTCGTGGGGTCCAGCGGCTATGGGGCATCTGTTGGTGAAGAAAGATTCACGGATCTTGACTTTGCTGTGATCTTCGCAGAGTCAATGGAGGCTCTGATCGGGGCGCTTGAAAGACTGAGTGAGGAGTCCGAGTGTCTGGGCTTGCGAGTGTTCGGGATAAAAACCAAGATCCAGGCCTTTAATGACCTCTTGGGCACAACCATCGGAAGTGTGTCTGTTAGCAGAGAGAGTGTTTACTTACCTTGGCAGTGACATTCATGTCTCTGGTGACTCTTCCTGTGAAGTCAGTAGACGGATTGGGAGAGCATGGGGGGTCATGAGGTCGCTGTAAAGGGGTGTGTGGCACTCCCGATATCTATGCAAAAAGACGAATGTCCAAGTCTTTAGAGTCCTGATGTTTCCTGTCTTACTATATGGTTGTGAGACATGGACACTATCCAGTGACCTGAGACAAAGACTGAACTCCTTTGGTGCTGTGTCTCTCCGGAAAATCCTTGGGTGCCGTTGGTTTGACTTTCTGTCGAATGAGCGGTTGCTCATGGAGTCCCGAATGAGGTACATTACCTGCATTGTGAGCATCAGTTACGGCACTACGGCCATGTGGCGTGTTTCCCCAAGGGTGATCCGGCTCATAAGATCCTCATTGTTGGGGACCCAAGTGGTTGGACCAGGCCAAGGGGTCGCCCACATAACACCTGGCTGCAGCAGATAGAGGGTCATTTCCGGAGGTTAGGACTGGAACACGTGTCTGCCTGGGGGGGGTTGCCAACCGGGATCCCGAGCTGTTTTGACGTGTAGTGGGTGCGGCAACGCACTGTACCAGTGCATGCTCCCCAACTTGACTTGACAAGGATGCACCAATGTATATGCTGGTGCTCATAAATATTTGAATCCTCTGTTTAACAGTTTTTTAGGAAATGTTCAAAATCTACATATACGCTGTGTATGTTAGGTTTAGGGAAATAGGAAGAATTAATGTTTTGCTGTGGTTTTGGTTTTTTTTTTTTAAGATTACACCTTGGAAATAATCTTGCCATATGCAAATACTGAGCCATCCATGATGATACATAAACCGTACACTACATACATACACATACAGAAAACACCTATAAGCATCAAATATTACAAATGTGGTCTCTTTAAGCTATGTGCACATTACTCACAATCGATAAGTCAAAGGATATCCCTTAAAACGTACAATACTATAAAATTGAAAAAATATTACTGTAATGATAATTGCACAAATGTTGCCAATAGTAACATACATCCTTGAAATTTAAGAACCAAAAAAAAAAAAAGATTCTTCCTGCTGAGTAATTTTCTTGTAAGGTTGTTGAGTTATTCTTTTATTTTGGCTCATGCAAGAGAGCTCAGCAATGAATTTTAAAATTATATTAGGTATTATTAGAAAGAAAAGGGAAAATGAAAATGTCATAATTTGACTACTAAATTATGATCACTGAAACTTTTTCAATTACATAACAGGTATTGAATTCTGTGAAAGGTTCAGATTCTATTACGGTTTTTTTTAATCCACCTGTTTTAGCATTGCCTGAACTAGCCGTCTCACACAGAATTGTAGGTCACATTAGTGCGGCTTCTCCCAGTGTTTGCGTGGGATTTATTCTGCAATCAGTATTTCTCTTTTATACCAAAGACATGTCCTATATGAGTTAGCAACGGTGAATATGCCTGATGTGAACGACCCCGTCATGTACTGGCGCCCTGTTAAGGCTGGCTCCCGCGTTCTGCGTAGCTCTGCTGGTGTTCTGTTAACAGCGCTTTTTGGTTACGCGGGCTGAAAAAGGAATGGATTAGAAATTAACCTTATACAGTACTCTGTGTCATAGCCTACTCCGGCAGCATCAAGCGCAAGGCATACAAGGTGTAAATTTAATACAGAACTTTACCGATGTAATGACAGGTCTAAAGGTTACTTGCTTGCAAAGCGTGTACACTCACGCAGAAGTTGATTGCATATATACATAGTGCATATGTAACAAGTATAAGTATGACTAAAGCGAATTCGCAATTGAATAAAACTATATTATACAGTTCGGTGAATTATACAATTACGTGGAAAGTGAAATTAAACATTCTAAATATTTTTAAAAACTGTAAAATGTGATTCAAATTAACTACTGTAAATGTTGTTAACGCGTTGATGGCGTACAATGAACCGTTAAGGTGACCTCACAGATTCTAGAACACCCACGTCCACTGGCTCCAAAGTTTGAAAGTACGAGTTCACTTTTATGTTTGATAGCAACTTCGATTCAGTAAACATAAAATACACGGAGGGTAACATCTCTTAAAAGCGCACTACTAGGTATTGAGACCCAGTTTTGACTACAGATTAACGAAACGCCCATGTATGTGCACTAAATATCTAACCTAGGTTTTTTGTTTGTTTTTTCTGTTTTATATTGAAGAGATATTATTTTCCTATAAGCAGACGCAAATATACTGACACGTTTTTCTAAACACACAACAGCTCAAAATGTTTAAAATCAATAGGTATTGTGTCTGACAATAAGAGAGCGGCATGCAAAATCGTTTGCCATTCTTAATATAATACAAACGCACATAATTAAGTTTTTTATTTATTAAAGAAAAACGTTTAAAATAAAATACCTGCTTTGTCTGTATAGTTCACTAACCTTGTAAATCCTTTTCTCCAACCGTTCAACTGAAATATTCTGCAAGGAAGTAGCGCACGAACGAATAATTCCACAAGATTCAATCGCTACCGGATTTTCTTCCTCCAGTTCCGCCCAATAAACAGAAGCATTCTGGGAATTGTAGTTGTCTTGTTTGTACTACGTCAGATTCGCTAAAATGTGTAAGAGGAAGTACGTTTTCAATAACAACCATATAGAAAATCTGGTCTAAAATGTCATACGATACACTTTATTTATCAAAAAAAAAAAAAAAAAAAAACATATAACGGCAGAGATTTATATTCGTGCATTTCAATGGTCCGTCAATAAGAATTTTATGCGTGGGCATACTTAAAATTATCTCGTAAACTGAATTATTTTACATTTATTTTTGCCGTTTTGTATCGTTAAAAAGATCTGTTACCATGACCTTATTTATGTCATATTTTACTTGCACAACTTTATTTTGTCTCGTGCAAATATTTAATTACCCGTAAGTGATAGGCAAAATATTTTGCAGCTGTGGCAGTGTGTATTTTGTTATATTTAGTATACCAGACATAGGCGTTCTTTGTAATGAAAAAAGAATCCGAATTTTGCTTTTATCAGTGCGATAATGTCTCTGAATGTTTTGATATTTAAAATCAAAAGCAAGCACACTTTCATCTGTTCTGTCTCAGATTATTACAGTAGTGGCCAACAATGGTATCATAATCGGAATGTTGTATTGCCTAATACCACAAAATCAATTATTACAATTAATTTTTATAAGTGATCTGTCTCATTCTTCTGTATTTTATAATCTGTTGTAGAATGTTATTTGACCATTTAAGAAAATAGCATTTATTCTAATAATGATTAAGAAGGTATCACGTTTGTTTCCAAACAAAAGGAAACATTTCAAGACGTGATTTCGTAATACAATACTTTTAAATTCCTACTCACTTTAAATAAAAGTGTAAAAATCGAAGTATTGTTGACATAATACTGTTATTTCTCAAAACCGTTAAAATGCAAATGTGCAAATGCAATACCGAGCAAAACAGAATCACATCCGTGATTCACTATACATCCATTCATTAATATAATTTAAAAATAAATTATTCTTAATGTACATTGCTATTTCACAGATAACTTTAATTGACTTTCACTCCAAATCAGCAGGTTTCAAGGCTCTACATATCCATTTGTATTACAACTCCTTTAAATTATATTAAGAAGTATAATTTTATGTAGTAAAATGCAAATGGTTTTTCAGTGCCTTCGATATCACCATCGCTCACGTGGAGAAATACTTTTTGGGAGACAGTTATGAAAAGCTCTGGAAGTTTATCCTGATAATCTGACAAACCTATTTATTGCACAGCCTACATCATAAGAGCATGTTTCTTCTTTTTCTGGGCGATGACAGGTGGGTATGTAATAGGTTAATTATACCACCATAGTGTAATTTGTTGCTTAAAGACGTTATTAATATAATATAATTGGGCAGTTTATAAAGGTTTGTGTTTTGGGTTAACTTTAATGATAAGAAGTTAAAATAAATGTTAATAAAACGTGTCGCTGGTTTTCCCACACATTTTCAATTGAGCTGAGTTAATATGCAGTAATTCTGTTTTAAAAAAATGAAATAAAGGTGGAATAGTGGTCCTTCTGAGGAACGCCATAGAATAACCATTTTTGGTTACAAAAAAGAACCATCCACCTGAAGGTTCCAGAAAGATCCTTTATTTATTTAGATCCGTAACAGGCTTCATAAATATCCATGAATAGAAGATTAACTATTTGTATCAGTATTTTCATCATTTTAGGATTCTCGCCGCATATAAAAATTTCATTTTTTTCTTTTTTGTTTTAATCTGTAATATCCTTCTGTGCCCTATATATTAAAGTTTTCTGTTTTAGGAAATTTTTCAAAGCCAAAAAGACAATTTCATATGCATATAACCTTTTCCAGAATGGAACTACTCTTTGTCAAGCAATGATGGGGGACCACACAACCCAGTAAAGTGCCGTTACAGAACCGTTTTTAAGACTGTCGATTCGTTTACGTGACTAAGTTACTACTCGACTTAAATTCCACAATAATATTTTCAGTGATATATTAAAACCTGTAAAATTACAAATAAATAAATAAATATTAATAAAGACAGGTTGAACATGTCGCTGACTCTTTGGCATTGTAAATTCTTGCAAATAATCACGATAAATGAAACATTATGTTGAAAAAAATGCTGACTAATATTTAACACCAAAAAGATGGGCAATATAATGTAAAGAAGCGTGTGCATTCTTCAATGGTCGTAAAGACTAACAAAATTCGAAACCATGCGACCTCGAAAAAAAATCAATCACTCTTCCAAATGTACTCGTCTTTTCAGTAATATTTTGCTAGCAGATATTATTTTTGTAACTAAAATATGCTTACTATGAGTAAAATCATGACTAGATAAACAAAGGACAGGACGGGAGTTTGCTCTCAAGATATACGATTTAAAAGAAATACGCTAAGCATATACGTAGCCTACGTAATAATTATTTAACATTAATTGAACACGGGCTTATCATTTATCGCTATCACATCACCATAAATTGTGTTGGCCTTTAAATTAATGTAAAGCACATACACTAAGAGAATGATGGAATAGTAGTTTGTGTCATCCAAAAAACGGAAACGGAGACAATCGGCAGAGCCCGGACCCCCCAGTGAGAGCAGACGGTCTTTCCCGCCTGTGTGTACTCCAAAGGCGGCTAACACCTTCGCTAAACCTTCCTCTCCCAGCAGCCCTGCCCTCTCTCAGACAGATCTGATCGTTTTTCCCTGTTTCTTTTCCTTTGTCTTTTTCCTCTCCAGAAGGTCTTGAGCCTGAAATCACTGAACTTTTATTCACGCCGAGTAGGCGATGACGGATGCCATGAAGTTATCTCAGACAGTTGACTTTTCTCGGTCAGGAAGGAGTTAAACGGAAAGATTGTAATTATTACTTATTGCAACAGAAGCTCGACGCTCCTGTGCGCCAGGGACTAGCGAACAATCTCAATGACTTGTCACTTAGACAGATTTCGACTTTTTGTTTTTCATTTTGAAGTAATTGACGGATAATTGCTGTCGAAAGAGCACCTTACCTTGCAGAATATCGATTTTACCAGCTTTTCATTGGCGTCCAATTCGGAGTTGGGTAAGAGACACACTATTAATAACAAATTTTAGGAACATTTCTTTCGGGCACTACCTGTGTGGAAAATGTTTGTTTTACTGAAAGGAAAAGCCAATGCAATGTGACCGAGTATCTTGATAATCGATTTTTAAGCAGCACTTTTTCTGATTAAAATATCAATTATGTATGAATACTAATTGGTTAACAGTGTTTGTAGGAAGGCTTTTGATTCTTGAAGTTTCAAGAGCGAAATTTTAAAATGCATTTCCCTTATTTTAAAGTTTGCAGGGTTTAAGGTTCGTAGGCAGGTGTAGTCAAAGATATGGGGGTGCTGTCTTTGATTCGGCCTCCAATCAGTGTGCTTGACTGCTTGCTCCGCTTCACAGCTGTCCAGGTGTACTAAACACGAGACTTTGCTGTATAAACGCAGGACAGTGAGCCATGATAAATAACCTAAACAGTAGAGTTTATGTTTTCTTCTATTTTCTTGCATATTCATACCGATTCTATCTAATTTCTTGGCTGCCCTCTGGATTTTGAAGAATTGTATCCTAAGCGATGGTTTTCAATGGGTTTGGAACTTATTATCCCTTATCGTCAGATATATCTGTAGCATTATTGCACACGTAAATTATTATTGTTTTTCACATCTTAAAGAAAATTAATTATTTATTAATTTTGGATTAAAAATTTTCATTAACTGAGGTAACATATGTGTTAAAAAACTTAATTGCCAGTATAATGCATCTTGATCTTCAAAAAAAATAAAAGAAAATTTCGTTTTAACTATACAAATACAGCAAAATAATATTTAAATTATTTTAAATGCAATATACTAGGAATGTTAATTATTCATAATTGTGAATTGATTTTTGTCTATGTCATTCTGTTTAAATTATTTCTTTAAACATAACATTTAAAGGAGGGGTCATGCGAAACTTATTTTATTTTTCATTATGAAATTTAGTTTTACCCAATTTTGATTTGATGAAAAGCAGTTAAACTCAACCGATTGAAAGTGTTCCTTAATTAAAAAAAATATAAATTACCTTTCAAGTATGTTATCAAAATTTATGAAATATTAACTTGCTTGTATACACAACATAAGTAACCCCCATTCATATATTAATTACATCTTCGTTTGTTATTTGTGATTTTTGTTTTCCGGAGTTCAATGAATCCAGATATTAGGGTAGGTTTAGCAGGTAACAGGTTCAATAAAAGGCCGCCGCTTGTCCTTTTAAAGAGGATGCCATGCACGTCCAACGTCATTGATATTACGGCTGACTGACTCTTTTAAAGCATTAATCTGTTGATGTGAGAAATATAAGCTACGACCAAAATACATTTACCTTACGTTCTTATGCATTTTGTTGAAAAAGAATAGAGATTTAGTTAAATACTGAATTTTGATTTCGCATGTCGTCAATTATACCTCTTTCTTTTAAACCGCTATTATAATTCAGTGTCACAGGAGAGCCAGAGCCTATTCCTTTTACCTAATCGATTAAATAAAAAATATGACTATACAAACAGAATTCTCAGGGAAAATAAACATTATTATCGTTAATATAAATAAATACGAATAATTTTAAATCAATATTGAACATATTTATAAATGCCGGAGAAAATGTATATCCACTGCGCTTATTGCAGCGTTTAATTCAGTTTGAGTCATAAAAAAGAATACAGGACAATGTGACAGTCTATCCAGAGACAGATGGAAAAAATTGTAATCTGAGACCATCAATTTAAATTAACTTCAGGAAATGTCGAGAATAATCGTAAGTGAACAATGTGCAATTACCAATGAATGTTTGATTTGCAATATAGAAGGGCGTACCGTGGCACACTTTTTAAAAACAAAACACAGCGGGATTTATTTGAATAAATAAGCTTATTTTTATTGATAATACTGAAATAAGAACTTTTTAAAATTCTGTCCGAAGTCTTTGTTTTCGTTGCCGACCAGGGCTAAGCAATTTAAACGTGTGGAAAAATGATTAGCAATGAGCAAGATTATTACTTGCATCTAGGCATATTGTACATTGAAAAAATAAAATTTATGTTTTTATTAGAAATGGGAAGTTGCTTATTTTAAACGAAACGTTTAAATGTGTGTGGTATACACGTTAAATAAAAAAGTGTGTTCTAAATACTTGAATAATCGTGATGTAATTAAAACCGATACAGCAATTTAGAAAGTAAGTTCAAAATACGAAAACGAAAGCAATCCACTGATATTTGGTTTAACGGCTACACAGCTATAATAGTTCTTTAGTTCTTCTGCATGTTTTTATACTGTATATGAGCACCTTTGAAGGGAGTGAGTCCTTAAAGTCAATTTATAGTGAAGACAAGATGTCCAAATGGAAACATTTATTTAAGTTAAAGTAAGAATTGTAAACAGAAAGCTATGTTTTGAAATACATCCTAGAAATGTTTTCCGAAAAAGAGCATTGCTTAAGAAAATCTAGGAATACATTAGTGTCTTTAATTGTTCCCTGTTGCAAAGCAATGTGCTTTTCCTATAAATCATAATATTAAACTGATTTATTCATATCTTTTATGATATATAAGCGATGAGGCTGCCTAAACCAAAGAAGGCGCACTTGTTGTACAAGAGATCTCTGAACACCCATGTTTGATACTTCATAGGGTTAATAGTGAATGCCCGACGCGAGTTGCAATGCCTCCGGAGAAGCGAGTTGCACAGTTTCTATGGAGGTTGCCATGGGCGCTCCGGTGTAAACCATGCAACAAATATACAAGAACGGCGGATGAAACATAAAATTAAATAAAATAAGCAACAATAAATAAAGTATAAATGCGTTAAAATACGTGCAAGGAACCAACAATGAGAACTTCGGAAGTAAATAAAAATGCATAGAATTAATTGAATAAAAGTGTTTGAAAGAAGTCATTATAATGTAAGATTAAAAACTCAAGGAGGCTATTATCATATCATTTTCTAACTCAATTCATCCAGACCAGGGTAGTGGGGTAGTTGAGGATCGAGCCTATTCCATCAAGCAAAATGGAAAGGCAGGAGCAAACCCTGGACAGGGTGTCAGTCTTTCGTGGGGCGAACACAAACACACCCAAGAAACACAATGGGGCCAGTTTAATGTCACCACTTCGCCTAACCTGCATATCTTTGAACAGTGGGAGGAAATCCAAGCGGAGGAAACCCAAGCAATCAGGAACAGAACATGCAAACTCAACACAGAGACGATCCGGAGCACAACCTTTGTCTCCTGACTGTGAGGCAGTAACGCTTTCACTGCGCCACCGGGCCACCCTGTTATTATCACGCACGCAAATCGTCAGTACGTTTATTCGTAAAATATTTAAAGACTAGTGAGATTATAACTAATTATTTTAAAAAATACATTTTATGTATTTCATGAAGGCCTATACTTATGAATACAAATTTCCTGTAAAACCCTGAAAAAAACTACTTGTTGCTCAGATTTTTTTTAGTTTACTTTAGAGAGCCTCCAGAAATCACTAGTGACCTGGTGCCTTATTTGACCAGGAAGCAAAATACTCAATAATATATATTTATTAGACACAACTGAGAATGAAAAGACCTGTGGATTAGAAAAAACGACAAAACAGTCTAGGTTGAAGTGTACAGTATTCTCTATGATAATAGTGCATTTTTGTAGGTTCCTGTGGTGATTTCAGTTTTACATATATCCAGACACATGCTGTCAGGTCAGTGGTTACTCTAAATTGCCTTACTCAAAGTGAATGTGTGTGTTTGTAATGCACCAGCCTCTGGTATTCACTTTTGGGTTTTATGTTGCTACTGGATTCATCACAGTGTTCTTGCGGCACAGAAGCATGTACTAAAATGACAAACTACTTCTTAGAAGTAAAGTTTTTTAAATTGATCTTTTTTGAAATGACAAACATTTGTTTCATAGTTGTTACTACAATGGCAAATATTTCATGCACACTCCATATACAATAATGTTAAGTGTTTTTTTTTTGTGGAGTAAAGTAAGGTAAGCTTGCATTATTTTTGATGTACTTCTTTGGACAGTTTGATCAAGGAAATTAGGCCAAAGCGATGCGTAAAGGATATTTTATTCCCCTCTATATAACTTGTCTTTGTACTGAGATCTAGTCTACAGCTTTTTCAAAGCTTTAATGCATAGTATTCAACATATGTCGTCTTAGTTTTAAAATGTTTGGGTTCTTGCACTAAGTGTTGAAAATACATTATAATGAAGTTCTGAGTAATATTTTAAAGATCAGACACACCAGTTTGACTAGTTGTAAATCTTGTCTTCCAGCCTCTCATTAGACCAAAATAGATAAGAGAAAACATCTGGTTGATATAGACATATTTATTAATGTATTAAAATTAATAAATATATATTTATTTATTTATCCATCCATCCATCCAACAGTGATGTATTCTTCACCTCTTCTAAGATATTTATATTATATAGTGATAAACCCACAAGCGACTTTCTATTATCGACTTAAGGCTATGCAGAAATTAGATGCAGCTTGTCCTTTGTCAGATCCATCTGAAATTTACTGCTGTTTAGGTATAATAATTGGAATTGTCCAGAGTATGAAATATGCTAACATCTTTTGTGCATAGGCAGTCTAGCATTTATACTTATGGAATCCATATTTTGTTAAAAGTCTTTTGTAACTGAGGAGCATTATAACAGGCATGTATAAAACACTCATTTCCTGCTGTATGATGCCATGCTTATTGTATATTTTAAAGCTGTACTACAGACTAAATTTTAGAAAATTGTGTTGTCTTTGTGGTCATATAATTAAACTCTTAAAATATTGACACATAAAAATTCAAAACATTTTATAGTTAAGTTTTTTTAAATTAGTTTGCAAGTTCTGAAATTGTTTTTCTGCCTTACTCTTTGTTTTCGCAATATGTTTCCTACCAAAGCACAACATGCTTTTACACCACTCCAGGAAAAAATTCAATTCTCTCCTGCTCTTCCTCCAGTGACTGGGTCTTTAATTGCTCTCAGCTCAATGTTCAGCTTAGCTGAAAGCTGTTCTCAGGGTGTAAGCTGCATAGGGAATTGAAAGGTGTAATTGAACAGGTGTGTTAATGATTAAAATTGGTCTCCTTCAAGGATGTGACACTATTTAAAAACTCACTCTTGGTAAGGATGATGGGTAACTGCTTCTCAAGAGTTAAATGCTTGGAAAGTTGATATGTTAGTACTCATGAGCTATTCAGGTTATGAAGTCTGTATATGTAGAAATGCCAGTGAGCAGTGAGAATATGAAAACTATACTCTGATAGAGTGGAGTTCCATCAATTATTGCCTCCTGCTTTGCACCTAAAATTGTCTGGGAGAGACATTCCAAGGTCTTGTAATGAAATACACTGTTTAAACAATAGATGGATAAAACCTTCAGGGACACTCACTGAATCAGTGATGAAACAATGAAATTTAAGATGAGGTAACATTGTTTAGACACACACAGTGTTTGCAACATACTGAAATGTGGAACACTGTTAAACTCACCTTCTTTATTGATAAAGTTAAAGTATGCTGGTGTTTTTCAGCAAAGTGTGGCCCTACTAAAAATATTGTTCATTTGGACTAATTAACTAGTTTATTTTCAAACAAGCAGATTATATTTCATATTGTACATTGCCCAGTGAGTGCTATACCAGAGTGCTGTTTATATACATGCAATTGCTTACTTTTTCAAACTCTTAAATTAGACATGCTAAATGATTTGTTAATGGCTACAGAGTAAGTGGCTTTATTGTCCAATTCCTTAGCCATTAGGCACACTTTCCTTGTGAGAAAGGTAAACCTTTCATTTTATATTTAGCTTGTTTGTAATATATGTTTGTTTGTTTTGATTTGCTTTATGTATTCCTTTACAAGGTCGTATTGTGCAAAAGTCCATGCATTGGCTAAATCCAAATGGGACAATCAGGAGCATTAATGCACATCCTAGTTCTCACATTTTAGTTGTTAGTAAAGCTAACTCGTATGTCTATTGGATGCATGATGAAAAACTTAAATATCCATAGAGAGAAAAAACATGTGGAGATCATGCATACACACAGTGGACTGGACAGGATTCAACTCAATTGCTTAGAGTTGTGAGGCAGCATGCCCAACCCCTGTGATAATGTCATTACTTGTGAAGTAAAAATTAATGGGTAAACCATTGGGCACTTGTGTTGCTGTGTAGTGTTATGAAAAACTGTACAAACTTTTATGATATCTCTGATTGCTATTTAGCACATTATTCAAGATAAGGATTAAATGTGTGAATAATTCATTGTAACCGTATACGTATAGATTCTTTAAGTGCAGTGAATTAAATAAGAAATGTTATTGTATGCGGTATCATTAATTAACATTTATATATAATATAAAACAGAGTGTAGTCAATATATATACTCAGCAAAAAAAGAAACGTCCCTTTTTCAGGACTGTGTATTTCAACAATAATGTTTTAAAAATCCAAATAACTTTACAGATCTTCATTGTAAATTGTTTAAACAATGTTTTCCATGCATGTTCAATTAACCATAATCAATTAATTAACATGCACCTGTGGAATGGTCGATAAGACCTTAACAGCTTACAGAAAGTAAGCATTTAAGGTCACAGTTCTAAAAACGCAGGACACTAAAGAGACTTGTCTACCGACTGTGAAAAACACCCAAAGAAAGATGCCCAGGGTCCCTGCTCATCTGCGTGAACGTGCATTAGGCATGCTGCAGGGAGGCATGAGGACTGCTGATGTGGCTAGGGCAATAAATTGCCATGTCCACACTGTGAGACGCCTAAGACAGCGCTACAGGGAGACAGGAAGGACAGCTGATCATCCTCGCAGTGGAAGACCACGTGTAACAACACCTGCACAGGATCGGTACATCCGAATATCACACCTGCGTGACAGGCACAGGATGGCCACAACAACTGCCCGAAACACACCAGGAACACACAATCCCTCCATCAGTGCTCAGACTGTCCGCAATAGGCTGAGAGAGGCTGGACTGAGGGCTTGCAGGCCTGTTGTAAGGCAGGTCCTTACAAGACATCACCAGCAACAACGCCGCCTATGGGCACAAACCCACCTTCGCTGGACCAGACAGGAGTGGCAAAAAGTGCGTGAGTTTCTGCATGACAGCAATGTCAGTGTTCTTCCATGGCCAGCGAAGAGCCCAGATCTCAATCCCATTGAGCACGTCTGGGACCTGTTGGATCGCAGGGTGAGGGCTAGGGCCATTCCCCCCAGAAATGTCCAGGAACTTGCAGGTGCATTGGTAGAAGAGTGGGGTAACATCTCACAGCAAGAACTGACAAATCTGGTCCAGTCCATGAGGAGGAGATGCACTGCAGTACTTCAAGCAGCTGGTGGCCACACCAGATACTGACTGGTACTTTTGATTTTGAGCCTCCCTTCATTCAGGGACACATTGTGAAACATTTTTAGTTTATGTCTTATGGTGTTGACTCTTTTAGTGTTCATACAAATATTTACACATTAAGTCTACTGAAAGTAAAAACAGTTGAAAGTCAGAGGACGTTTCTTTTTTTGCTGAGTATATATATGCATTAAAAGGACAATTGGATGAGAGGAATCAGTTGATGACAAGAAAGAAAGAAAGAAAGAAAGAAAGAAAGAAAGAAAGAAAGAAAGGCTATTAACTTCAAGGTGCTAATCATTAGCCATCACAGTTTTTTATGTATTTTCTACATGAGGCTCCCATGAGCTATCACCTCATACAATGAAGATTTAAGTCTGTCTAATGTTGATGTAACTATTGCCAGTTAGTTTTGTTTATTTTATTTAACCAAGATGTAAAGCTGGGAATTTAAACAAAATTCAAGTTTCAGCTTTTTTTTCTAAAACAATCTGGAATATGTTGTTTTCAGTATTTTTATTTGAAAAGTCACACAACCCGTTAAATATTCAATGTTACATATAACATAATAATGAATATGTTATTAATCTAGAGTCATAATAAGACAGTGACGTAAAATGGACATGAAAGCATTTCAAAATAAAGTGTTCTATATTGTTTTAGTCATATGATCTTGTCAATTCCAAGCAAATATGATTAAATTTATGATAGAAAGAAAAAACTAAACTAGAGCAACATTTACATCTGCAGGAGCTTAGTGCTACGGTGGTTAGATTGCTGCCTCGTGGTTCTAGAGTTCTAAGTTAAATCCTGATCCAGCATTGTCAGCAAAGAATCTACTTTCTCCCTGTGCTTGCAAGGGATGTTTCTTCCAATTACTCTGATTTCCTGCCACGTCTAAGAGATGTACAGGTTAGCTTAAATGTAAACTATAAATTCTTATCAGTGTAGGTGTATGAATGAGTGTATCCTGCAGTGTAGTGGTACCCTAGAGAACCCAGGATTATGACATCCAATGTTATTATTAATAAATAGTTTCAGAAAATGCATTAAATTTTAGGCCTGAAAAGACATCCTCAAATGCAGACAGTTCCACGAGAAACATCTGTAAAGACCTATGGGTTTTCACTTTAGATCCAACAGCCAGCCAGCATACATAGCCAATTGTACAAAATTAAACTTCTTTTTCTTTCGGCTACTCCAATTAAGGGTTGCCATAGCGGATCATCTTTTTCCAAATCTTCCTGTCCTCTGCATCTTGCTTTGTTACACCCAACACTTCCATGACCTCTCTCAACACCTCCATAAACCTTCTCTTAGGTGTTCCTCTTGCCTGGCAGTTTCATCCTTAGCATCCTTTTCCCAATATACCCAGCATCTCTCCTATGCCTGTGTCCAAACCAATGCAATCTCGCCTCTCTGACTTTGTCTCCAAATCGTCCAACCTAAGCTGAGCCTCTAATGTACTCATTTCTAATCCTGTCCGTCCTCGTTACACCCAAAGCAAACCTTAACATCTTTAACTCTGCCACCTCCAGCTGTGTCTCCTGTTTTAAGGTCAGTGCCATCATCTTCAACCCATGTAACAAAGCTGGTCTCAATACCGTCCTGTAGACCTTCCCCTTCACTCTTGCTGATACCCATCTGTCACAAATTACTCCTGACACACTTCTCCACCCATTACACCCTGCCTGCACTCTCTTTTTCACCTCTCTGCCACAATACCCGTGACTCTATACTGTTGATCTCAAGTATTTAAACTCATCCACCTTCGCCAACTATACTCCCTGCATCCTCATAATTCCACTGACCTTCCGCTCATTTACACACATGTATTTTCTTGTTCCTACTGACCTTCATTCCTCTCTAGAGCATATCTTCACCTCTCCATGGTCTCCTCAACCTGCTCCCTAATCTTGCTACAGATCACAATCTCATCAGTAAACATCAAATTCCACGGGACTCCTGTCTAATCTCGTCTGTCAACCTGTCCATCACCATTGCAAATAAGACAGGGCTCAGAGCTGATCCCTGATGTAATCCCACCTCCAAACTGAATGCATCCATCACTCCTACCACAGATCTCACCACTGTCACACTTTCCTTGTACGTATATTGTACAACTCTTACATACTTCTCCGCCACTCCTGAATTCCTCATACAATACCAGAGTTCGTCTATGCTGTCATATGGTTTCTCATGGTCCACAAAGACGCAATGCATCTCCTTCTGACCTCCTCTATACTTCTCACCCTCAGAGCAAACATCAGATCTGTGGTGCTTTTTCCTGGATAAAAGCATACTGCTGCTCACTAATCATCACCTCCCTTCTTAATCTAGCTTCCACTACATTTTCCCATAACTTCATGCTGTGGCTCATCAATTTTATCCCCCTGTAGTTACTACAGCTCTGCACATCTCCCTTAGTCTTAAAAATCTGTACCAGTACACTTCTTCACCTCAGGCATCCTCTCACTTTCCACGATTCCATTAAACAATCTGGTTAAAAACTCCCTTGCCATCTCTCCTAAACACCTCCATGCTTCCATAGGTATGTCATCTGGACCAATGGCCTTTTCATTCTTCTTCCTCTTCATAGCTGTCCTTACTTCCTCCTTGCTAATCCATTGCACTTTCTGATTCACTATCATAACATCATCCAACCTTCTCTCTCTCTTATTCTCTTCATTCATCAGCCTCTCAAAGTACTCTTTCATTCTGCTCAAAACACTCTTCTCGCTTGTGAGTACGTTTCTATCATTATCCTTTATCACCCTAACCTGCCGCACATCTTTCTCAGCTCAGTCCCTCTGTCTAGCCAGTCAGTACAGGTCCTTTTCTCCCTCCTTAAGTGTCCAACCTCGCATACAACTCATCATATGCCTTTTCTTTAGCCTTTAGCCACCCCTCTCTTCACCTTACACATTATCTCCTTGTACTCTTGTCTACCTTCTGACTATCCGACTTTTTCTTTGCCAAAGTCTTCATCTGTATACTTTCTTGTACTTCACCATACAACTACCAGGTTTCCTTTTCCTCTTTCCTCTGTCCAGATGTCATGCCAAGCACCCTTCTTGCTGTCACTCTTACTACTTTTGATGCATTTGCTCAGCTATCTGGTAACTCTTCACTGCCACCCAATGCCTGTCTTACCTCCTCCCTGAATTCAGCCTTGCACTCTTCCTTTTTCAACTTAAACCATTTGATCCTTGGCTCTGCCCTCAGTCTCCTCTCTCTCTGGATCGGTTCGCAGCTGAGTGTGAAGAGGCTGGGATGGGAATCAGCACCTCCAAATCCGAGACCATGGTCCTCAGCCGGAAAAGGGTGGAGTGCCCTCTCAGGGTTGGGAGCGAGATCCTGCCCCAAGTGGAGGAGTTCAAGTATCTCGGGGTCTTGTTCACGAGTGAGAGAAGAATGGAGCGTGAGATCGACAGGCAGAACGGTGCGGCATCCGCAGTGATGCGGGCTCTGCATTGGTCTGTCGTGGTGAAAAAGGAGCTGAGCCGTAAGGCAAAGCTCTGAATTTACCAGTCGATCTATGTTCCTACCCTCACCAATGGTCATGAGCTATGGGTAGTGACCGAAAGAATGAGACCGCGAATACAAGCGGCTAAAATGAGTTTCCTCCGCAGGGTGTCTGGGCTTTCTCTTAAAGATAGGGTGAGAAGCTCAGTCATCCGGGAGGGGCTCAGAGTAGAGCCGCTGCTCCTCCACATCGAGAGGAGTCAGATAAGGTGGCTCGGGCATCTGATCAGGATGCCTCCTGGACGCCTCCCTGGTGAGGTGTTCCGGGCACATCCAACCGGGGGGAGGCCCCGGGGAAGACCCAGGACACACTGGAGGGACTATGTCTCCCAGCTGGCCTGGGAATGCCTCGGGATTTCCTCGGAAGAGCTAGAAGAAGTGACCGGGGAGAGGGAAGTCTGGGCATCTCTGCTCAAGCTACTGCCCCCGCGACCCGCCCACAGATAAGCGGAAGAGGATGGATGGATATCAATTTATTATTAACTAAATGTATATGTTTTAATTGCCAATTGTAAATGCCCTTCAGAAAATATTTGAAGCATTTTTCCTAACTGTGGAGAAGATAAGTAGACGTTTTTAAAATCATGCAAACCAAAACATATCCGAAAAGTTTGCCCTGAACTTTCAGCCGGATTTGCACTAATAAAGAGTGTGAGAATAAATACAGCTTACTCCTCTTCATTTTCACCTTTTTATTCCCTCCAGCATCTCACTCTGATGTTATCCGTGTAATTAAAACTTGCTTCCTATCAGTTCAAACCAGACGTGTCCAAACAGGTGTCTTCTCTTTTGATTCTTGTTGTTTTACTAATTATTTTTAATAATGAGACAAGAAAAGAGGCCAACTTGTGAAAGTTTCTGGCAATTTGCAAGAGTGTGTGCAAATTAAATACAACACTGCATTGTGGGAAAGGATTGAGTATAATTACACTTGAGGAAAGAAGACAATGGTAGTCAGTCTTTTTGCCATTCTCATAGACAGATGACCTTCTAAAATCAAATCATTATACTGCTAACATACACTATTCTCTTTAAAAAAAATGAATTTTGAACAAAGTAGAGTATTTTATACTCACCCACAGAATCAATGGAAAGATAGGCTACTCCAGAATTTACATTTTACAATGAAATTAATTTTAGTACATTTGACAAATTGTATGCTCAGTATAGCATATATATATACTGTATTTGATTCTGTAAGATACAAATCTAGGACATTTATGGTCAAACTAAATAATGCGATTATAATTGGAATATTTGGGAATATGCAATAAATGTTGATATTTATATCATGAGGAGGAAATAACTGTGTTACAAAAAGTATAAAAAAGAGATACTTGAATTATTGTTGTCCTGAGAACTCAGGGATAACAGCAACAACAGAATGGGTCTTTTCAGCCATAGGAGATGGAGACTACAAAGAAACATGATAGATATTAAAATTATGAAACAAGAAATAATGTCAGAACTACCAGTTACATTAAAATTGTTCATCATGGATAAAGGTGTTAGCTTAGTAAAACCAATTTTTAAAAATATGTTATAAAACATTTATTCAATTGCAGTTACCTACTAGTCCGGATGAAATTTAGCACTTTTTAAAACATCATGTACTACTACATTTTTCTTAAAACCATAGGTGTATAGGAATTGACAAGGTGTTTAAGGATCATTGTCCTGTTCTTGCAACTTTTGTTTTCATATGTTCTTGCCAACACTGGAAGCTTTGGGTAAAGCTGCTTGGTGGTTATAGGAGTATTATTTAAGAGCAAAATGAATAACTTGAGCAAAACTGCCTCCCCATCTCCAATTCACTTTTAATATTTATTTGCACCATTCAGCATCTTTGTTTAAAAAAATAACATGCAGAAACAGAATACACATTGACTATCTATTTCATCTGTTATAGCATTCATACTGTGTCAGACCACTGAACCCCTAAGGTGGTACACCGGGGCTACTCTCCTAGTCATATAGGACATTTACAAGAACATTCAACATTCAAAATGTTCCACTATGTCATATCTCACATGATTTAGCAAAAAAATGGTTTATTGCCATATCTGCTGTACTACGAGACACACAAAGGGCTTTTACTTCTGGGCCATTAACATTTTAACTCACATACACATGCTTTATATGAGACCACAATTCCACTGTTTAAGCACCAGCACTAACAATTAATGTGAATACTCATTATTATGCAGTTTAGTAACTTGTATTGATTGGTTGTTACTTTGTTTATTTGGTATATGTTGTATGTTTACTATTCAAATTTATATTTTGAATTTGATACTGTTACATGTTTACTACTGTGGTTTTTGCCATTGCTTTGTCTATTGATCTGTTTATGCTAGACCTAATTACTATTTAACTGTAAATTCATGTTTGTTTTTTTTTTTTTTTTTGCAGAGAGACTAAGAACAAATACTTTTAATTGTACTGTAATGTATTATAACAGTAATCTTAAACAATGTAAACTATGGATTAAAAAAAATGTCCAATGTTGTTACTGACCTGTAATAGACTATGACATTGATAATCATTGTCAGTTCCACAAGGCTTCATTATCTTGAAGAAATTACAAATTGATCATTTTCTTTCTTGTTTTATCTGCACAGAGCACAGTATAAATGTACATATATTGATGATCAGGATCTGTCCATTGGTAAACATCACCTGGAAGTGATGGTGAAACTGCATAGTAACAACACATGGAAGAAATATAGGTCTTGATAAGGACCATAGGCTTAATGCACCTCTTGAATATTTTACATGGTAGTCTTAAACACTTTAAAAATTAATTTAAAACAAAGACAACAGTAACTCAGAGTTACAAGTGTAAAAAGTTTAAAAAAGAAAAAAATCTTCAGCTGTATACAGCTTATTTAGGTAGCATTTTAAAAATTTGCAAAATATATTGGTTTATAAATCATTTGCACTTTTTGTTTAAAATGAATTTGGATTTAATCCGAATTAAAGTATACCTACAAGAGAACAGGAATTTAGGAAGAAGTCCTCCTAAAGGATAAGAAAGGAGAAGAGTTTTAGCATAATAAAAGATATTGAGGAAAAAGTGTTTGTTTGTATTCCCTTGTAACTTTGTGAAATAAACCTTTAGTGATATTTAATTGGACAAACTTGCTGGAAGCAAATTCTAGAAATGTATGTTCTATAGGAAATACACTAAAAATGTTTATAAACTGAAATTAAATCTATCTGAACTCAGTTTATGGTGGTAAAGAGGTTAGCACTGTTGTCTCAAAGATATGGTGTTCTGGTTTGAAAATCTGTCTGGTCATTGTCTGTGTATAGTTTGCAAGTTCTCCAAATATGTATGTGGGTTTTCCTTTAGGTACTTCAGTTTTCTTCTGAAATCCAAAAGGATGTACAGGTTAGGTTGGTTGATCCCGTATTGGCCTTGTATTGGATGTTTGCATGTGTGGGCCCAGTGTTGCACTGGCACTCAGTCTTGGGCTAGTGTGTGCCTTGTACCCAGTGCTGTCAGTCAGTTGTGGCCTCCCGAAACCCCGAATTGGACTAATTGGGCTTGGAAATGCTTTTCTTTAAACAAAGTTGTTAATATAGTATAATATATATAATGTATAATGTTAATATAGTATAATGAATATTATAGTATAATATTCATATAATGTTGAACTAACAAACAAATCATACTGTATATTAAATTGACTTTCAGAAATCTGAAACGCTTACCAGAACTGTAAATTAAACCTACTAAATTATCTTCCATGTTAAAAAGAATCAAATTGAATTATTAAAGGAACTATAAAATGTAACATAATTCAGAAAGATGATATTATTTATACGATCATTTTCAAAACAGCGTAATATTTTAGTTTCACATTTGAACGTCATTTATTTTCAACGTCTATGAACCTGTAATGAACCCAATATAAATATCTCCGGATTTTTAACAAATCATATGTGGCAAGCACTACAAAATCGAAACTGTGTTAATGCATTATGAGCAATTATTTACTGAAGCTACCAAGGTGCCAAGCGAAAATATCAACCTGAGAAAACGTTTAACTGAGGAAAATCTTCCACCTTTTTTAGTTATTTATCAGCTCTTCGACTGGCTGACAGTTCGCAAGTTCAACTTCCGGATAGTTCCGAACAGGCAAAGAGGACTTTTGCTAGACTGCTTTGTGAAACTCGATATTATTTGTAAAATTACACTGGCGCATCATCATTCCGGTGAGGAGTAAAGCACCCTCCCTCCTCCCGAACTCTAAACGGAAAAAGCAAGCGTCCCGCCTTGTCGCGCGCGCCGCTGCTGCCGCCTAGTTAAAGCCCACGCGCCAAACTGTACAGCTGGTCTCGTGGCGCCGTTGCCCCGGGAGACTAAGGACGCCTCTCTTTGGGGAAGCGAGGCCTTTTGAGTAATTCATTTTAAATAATCTTGTGTAGCACGTGTGGTTTATAGATGGAAGCGGATAAGTCGTGCCCGAACCTCGAACGAAGAACGTTGCACTAGAAAGAGCAAGTTACTGCACCTTGGGCTCCTAGTAACTTCCGTAAGTTTACTGTTGTTTGTGTTTCTGTGGGTGTGCAAGGACTGGGCGCGACATGACGCGAGTTTACACAGATTGTAATAGCTGTCTTATGTCTGTATGTTCATGTGTGTACTTTTTGCGCATTCCTGCTGTTTTGCAACCGAGGACACGGACTGGATGAACCGCGCCCCCGAAATGCGACACCCGCAGGCAAATACAATAGTGTGCGTAGGGAAAACTTAGGTAAGGCCACATGACCAGCAAGAATGTGTTGGTTAGTGTGGACTTGGCAGTGGGGAGAACGGTTATGGCAATTGAAGCAGAC
Source organism: Polypterus bichir lapradei (assembly GCA_026402145.1). Lineage (NCBI taxonomy): Eukaryota > Metazoa > Chordata > Cladistia > Polypteriformes > Polypteridae > Polypterus > Polypterus bichir. The sequence goes on from JANRMT010062815.1 coordinate 5,361,120, forward strand.
CATCACAGGAAGCACCACTTTATATTAAATCTGTAACATTCTTTAACTTGATTAATACCATTGAGGGTCAGAGATAAGTGTAAAATTGTTCTTTCATTATTTTAAACATGCTTCATAAACTATTTTACATTTTGATTGCAAAAAAAATCGGGAACGAAAAAGTAGAACATGAATTGATAAATATGATTCCCAAAGATTATATTTGCATTTAAAGCATTTCATTATAATTTACATTGAATGAAAAAAATCATCAGAATAATCCAGACTTTCGTGATTGAATATGCAAAAGTCAGTGCGTTTTTGTTTATTTTAAAGTGCTCTCACAAAATGGTGCACTTAAATACATTTACAGATTATAAAATTTACAGTAAAGTTTCAAAATATGCCACATGTACATGATTATAAGTACAGTTGTCTTTTTAAATATACAGTAATAGAATAATGAAGCAAACTGTCTGCTCAAAGATAACATTTTGGAATTTAGTGAAATAAACAAAATGTGAGAATCTAAGAAATTAAGCTACCAGAAGATCTAGGCAGTTTGCAGTGAAATAAGGGAAATTAAAAACTCAGCAATGTTTCTGCAATTACTTTTTTATTTAACAAAGTCAAACTCTGATTGATGCAGACCTACTCACTGCTCTCTTCCTAAAGGGGCACTTACACTTTAGCATGGCACATGATTGTGTACTCAGCTGGGCTGTGATCATAAGATGGTTTGATATGTTCTCTGTCACTGTCTGTGCCCAAGCTTCTCAATTGCTCTGCCACTTCACTCCACAATGCCCAGGAAAAGTAGACTGATTAAAGGGGAGAAGATACAATTTTAACAAGAAAATATAATAATTGTTAATAACAGGTGAGTATGGCTTAAGTTTATTTTAGAAAAATGAGTAACATACATTTTTGCATTGTGAACAGTCTAATCCACAGAAGGTTGTGTTAATGCAATGGACGTTTAACCTTGATTTCAATGCAGAAACTTAAAAGGTATCCCCTAGAAGACAGTTCAGTGTAGCTGATAGTTGTAAATTCTGCTGTGGTGGGAGTTTTCTACAGAGGTATAAGAACTCCTGCTTTTTTTGTGATTGCAGTAAAAACACTTGAATGTATACTTTAATAAATTTGTTTAGATTAAAGAGGAACAAAATAATTGACCGCTTTACATGGTAAATAGAAAAACATGAAATTAGTTTTAAATTGGCTGCAATATAAAGACTTAAGAACTGAAGTTTTATGGTCACACTTCCTACTTCTGTTAATGATAAGTATTGCAGTAGTTGATATTTTAATCATGAATACTTCAGTTTTGGGGGCAAGGATTTTTGGCCGCAATAAATTCTGCAATGACACAAAGTGTAACCAGATAGTAACCTAACACTGGATGCTGCATCCCTGTTACAATTTTGCTTCCCATGGATACCATCTTTTACATTAGTAGGTGCTAAATAACTGAGAGTCTTAGATTATAATTCACAATAATTCAGAAATGCTTTATATTAACTGTACTGTATGTAATCTTGTCAAGCTGTTCATTATAACTTATTTAAGGATAAACCTTAGTATTGTTATAGCTTCTTTCTGTCAGCCCTAATGTGGACAAAGCACACAATCAGCCTAACTGACTAAGCAATGAAAATTTTGAAAATGAATTTGCCATTTGGTGGATCTTGTGCATTATTGTACTTTTTTCACAATGAATATTATCTGTTCTTCAAGTAAAATGCAGTATTCAGTCAAATTGACCCAGAGTAAACAGGTAACATCCATCCATTCATCACCACACCCACGTGAACCAGTTCAAGTTCAGCTACATTTTTAACTGAACATTGCTATGGGGTACATTTTCCCACACTTGAGGGACTCACTAATAACCTGCCGTTTTAAGTGAATCTGCTTTCCAAATTCCTATATTTCCACACACTTAATTTTTACCTATTGTCTTTCTAAAGGCTGCCATAATGGTTAGTATTACTGCCTCACAGATCCATAATTCTGAGTAAGAATCTCATGTTTGTTCATTGTTTGTATGGATTATGCAAAATTTCTGTGTGGGCTTTCCTCTGGGCACACTGGTTATTTTTATTGATGTTTACAAATTGACCTTGTATGGCTGGAAATGTCAATGGACTGTTTTCCCATCCAGGGCTGGTTCTTTCCTTGCCACAAGTGCTGATAGGCGTATGACCCACGTAAATATGAATTTGATTAAGCAGGTTTGAGAGTGTTAGTATATCATTTTAAAGCTGGATTCACAATTGGTGGTCTTAGATATGTTGAGGGATGTTGACAGAAAGGCTACTTTTTGAAAAGGCTGAATACATTCTTGGTTTGCTGTGTATCATTCTAAATATATATATTTTTTAATTTAGAGGCTTAGCTATGGCTTTGATACTCTTTGTAGACTGACAGACCTCAAGAAAACGTTTTCAGGGATTTTCACTGATCTCTTTTGACTGGGGCAGCATGGTGGCTCAGTTGTAGCATAGTGGTAATGCTGCTACCTTATAGTAAGAAGACCAGAGTTCCAGGTGCTCCAATTTCCTCCCACAGTCCAAATACATGCAGGTTAAGTGGACTGCTAATGTTAAATTGGCCCTAGTGTGCATGTTCACCCTGCAATGGATTTGTGCCTTATCCAGGGGATTGTTCGTGCTTTGTGCTTTATGCTTGCTGGGATAAGCTACAGCACCCACCACAATCCTGCTCATGATTAAGTGGTCTTAGAAAATGGTATATTATAGTATTTTCCTCTTTTGATTAAGTTGCAGTGTGCTTCCATAACCTGCACGCTAAGAACGTCACTTGGATAGTGAATACCAGAGGTATATTGGATAGTCCAGATGTGAATCAGGCCTTATTGTTAATAGAATTATTCAAAGATGCATTATCTAACCTGTTTAGTCCACTTTATGATCTATGGTTTATGACAGTAGCATTAGGCACAAGGCAATTCTGACCTTCATACATGCATGTGTGTAATGTGGGAGGAAAACAGAATTAAAGTTTTCAGACATTCAAATTACATTATAATATGGACTCGGAGATCTTGCACATATTTACAACTATAATGTATTAATATATAGTTAATTACAAATCATGCAGCATTTACAAATGCTAACACAAAAATTAAATTAATAGTAAAAATAAAGCAATTTCAAAACTTTTGTAAAACAGAGCAATTAAAAAAATATTGTGTTGTTCTTTAATGTGTAGTTTTTCTTTGCTTTTACTTCATTCAATTTGCAGTAAATAATCTGCCCTCTGTACCTTTAAAAAAGAAGTTGGTAATATTTTTTCATTTTACATTTAATTTTTTTTTACTTCCCGAGTTTACAACATATAATTTCCCTCCACTCATTGCTACATTATAATTCCACATATGTCATTTTCTAACCTGCTTAATCCCGCCCAGGCGTCACAGGGGGTGCTGTAGCCAATCCCAGCTACCATATGGTGCAAGGCAGGAACAAACCCTGGACAGGGCACCAGAGATGCCAGGCTGGAAGTGTCGGGGCCTGGAGACAACAACCCAGAAGTGGTGTCATGACGTCTGGCGGTTGTCCGATTTGTAGAAACAAGAGGAGAAGCATTAGGCAACAGTGCCAACCCTCTGCTGAGGCGTAATTACAACTAGATGTCTTCAAGTTATGTATATACAGTGTTCTCCCCAGAAAGTTTTTCCAGCCGGGTGGGGCGGGATGGGGAAATTTGATGGTGGGGAAAATTAAATGTGCACTATTTTTATTAGTTAATTATTATTAATTATTTTCCAATGCCCAATATGCCTTCCTTTTTTAATGTTTGACACTTGTGTAGGAATATTTTTTATTAAATTTAAGAAGTATCCAATTCAGGATCCTGCAACCCAACAAAAATTTTAAATAACAATTGTTATGACATAAACCAAGAGGCACAAGTATTGTCTCTGTCGGGAAGAAAAGTGAAAAAAAAAGTATGGGAAACCTAATAAAGAAAAATTTAAAACATTCTTCAAAGCCAACTTGCATATGCAGAAGGTGTCTTCAGTTAAATACTTATTCTTCTTTTCTTCCTAGAGGCCCAGTTGTCTGCAGCTTTCCTATAATCTAAATCCCCAGAATCTGGGCCCTCCAAGGAGATCAGCATGAGATTATTTAGCATGGTTTGATTCATGCGATTACTTTAACATGTCTTGATCCTTTTAAGGGCAGAAAACCCACTTTCACATTCAGCTGTGCTCACTGGGATTACTAGCCCAATATGAGCTAGTCTGGCTAAATTTGGAAACGACTATTTGAGCTCTGATGTCGTTGCCATTTTTAGTAAAATCTGTTTTGGATTGAAGTCTATGTATGATTGACTTCTGATCATGTTTGACGCAACTGTCCATTCTTGCCTGCTACTTTCATGTTTCAAAATTGGAGGGATACCATTTTTGGAGTAAAGATCGAAAATAATTTCAGCAGACTCACTTGAATCATGAGTTTCTGCATTGAAAACTTTTGAAAAGCTAGAAATAATTGGCATGTTAGGGAATCTTGCATCTAGGTGCTTAACAACTGTCTCTAGGTATTTATCATATATTGCAGTTTTAAATGACATTACTGTACTTCACTCCGTGTATAAATAATGTGGAGATCTGACCATTCTTCTGCCAGACAATGATGAAGGCTTGGAAAATATCTCCCATGAGTGTCTTTCAACTCCATGATGGACAATTTTGTGGCGAGCAAAATTGGCTCAATTTCGGTAAGATTGACATCTTGCCTTTCCCAAGCCTTAAATAAATTGGACAACAAAGGTAATACGTCTGAAAGCATCATCAGAGAGGAAACAAAATTGTACGTTTTAATACATCTGCTTAATCCATCAGCTGTAATGTCATTTCGTTCAGTGGCCTCTCTTTTCAGCGCAGCTATGAAACTCATCATACACTGTCATAGTGACTGTACTGCAAAGTCATGAGACAGCCATCTAGTGTCACTGGTCATTTTCAGCTTAATCTGGGGAATGTTCAGAATATTTTGAATTTCTGTTAAACCAGCCATCCTATCTAAAGAATTTTGGAAGAAATAGAACAGCTGCCTTAAGATGTCATTCATTTTTGTTAAATAAGATACAGCAGCTGCTGCTTGGGCATTTGCAAGGGCCAATCGGTGGTTTACACAGTGGCAGTTGACCAAGAGTCCAGATGTTTTATCTTTAAGCGGTTTTGTGACACCTTTCTGTTTCCCAATCATAAGAGCCACTCCATCTGACCCTAGTCCAACCAGATTAGCAGTTTTCATGCCTAGAGTGTCCATAGTCTCACTCAGTGTGTTGATTATAGTCTCCGCTTTGCCATCAATCATATTGTGGGTTGATACAAAACTAATTCTGACCTCTTTAGTGACCTGGCAAACATATTTAATGTAAATAATTACATTAATGGCAGATGGGTCACTTTAACAAAACTATGGAAGCGTATTAGGGCCACGGTGAAGAAAAAAAAAACTATATGTCGAGAATAAAGTCGACATGTTGACTTTATTCTTGACATTTCCACTTTATTGTTGCCGTTTATGTCGAGATTAAAGTCGACATTTCCACTTTATTCTCATAGTTTACTTTGTCATTAAAGTAGAATGTCGTAAACTAATCTTTATCCTAAAGTCAATGTTTAATTTAATAGATTTTCTCAAACCCCGTCATAAGGTAATGTAGTACATTAAATGCTTTGTGTTAAGTGTTCCCCGACCGAGTTGTTAACCACTACGCGCTTCTTAAACGGACTTCCTCATGCACTGAGGAGGCACCGGGAGGGATCGCCGCACAGAATGCATTCACTTAATGATATTCCTGCTCTCTGAACATTTACAAAGCTAAGATAAATACTTGATATCATTTTCATGACGAAATGCATTAAAGCATGTATTAAACATGCACGGTAGTGTGGCGGTAGTGCTGCTTCCTCGCAGTAAGGGGTCCTCAGGTGAACGTTCAGTGTAGAGAACTTTATGGCAGGTGTGACGAGGCTCCAAAAAACTGGATGTTTGAATGAGTATCACAAAGGTTTAACTGAAATATTGTGTAAATGTTGGGTTTGTGATCTGGTGATCGGAGACACGAACACAGAATTCAATGGATGTTCTTCTGAGCGGGCTTTCTTTATTGCATGCGTGCTGTCTCTATCTGATGTATCAAAACCCCAATTCCTATCCTTCCTTTTTCTTTCTCTGCATAACCAATCATCACACTATAACACAAAGCATTTCATGCGCTACATAATTTATGACAGGGTTTGAGAAAATCTAGTAAATTAAATATTCATTTTAAGATGAAGTTTAGTTTACGATGTTCTACTTTAATGACAAACTACGAGAATAAAGTCAACATGTCGACTTTAATCTCGAGATAAACGTCGAGAATAAAGTGGAAATGTAGACTTTATTCTCAACATAAACTTAGCAGCACTACACAGACTGCACTGACACTGAAAACAGAGACGTCACTTCCTGACGCCCTTTTTCTGATATCTGATAGGCTGGTTCCGCTAGACTTTTTTTATTTTATCAGTCCTCCTCTCGTCCGCCCACCTCCACATCCTCTTTGCTTGTGAAGTGTCACTCCGCTTCTGCTATTAGCATGTACAGCCTCCTCTCGCCCGCCCACCTCTCCGTACTCCTTGCTACTGTAACTAAGCTGCTCCGCCCTCGCTTTTACCATGTACACCCTCCTCTCGAAAGCCCACCTCCGAATACTCTTTGCCTGTGAACTCCGCTAAGCCTTGTCCCCGCTATTAGCTTTAGCACCAAATGATCGGCAACATCCTGTCCCACGCCTCTCCCTTCGCAACTTGCGATCCTGCTTCTAAAATATTTGCCCACCTGCCCGCTCATTCCTTGCGAAATGACAGCCGGG
>JANRMT010062815.1:5373001-5390503 GCA_026402145.1 Polypterus bichir lapradei
TGTGTATGTGTGTGTGTGTGTGCTATTAATTATGTAATTCTAAATATATATTTGAATTTATACATTTTTAACAAATACATTTTAAATGCAGTGTTTTTGCTTATCTAGTTATATAGTCTCCTGCTTTAGTTAAACCTTTGGCTTGTTTTTTGAATTTACATACTGTATTTGTCATATTGACACAAATGACAGTTATTATACTTTACAAAAAATGATTGGATTTTTATTTGTAACTAGTAATGAAGTTTCATTCAAGAGCTTGTGAGAGTCGTTGTACAGAATTTATTATGAAAAATATGGTGTTTTGGAATATTATTGATACTTTTCAGAAATTGTATTAGGTGAGTAGGTTAGAGAATGCTAATTTAGGTTTGTCAAGTTATTATTCAAGGCATTAGTAGTCTAAAATGATTTTAAAAGGTGGAAAAATGGTATCAGGGCGCAGTGGTAGTGCTGCTGCCTCGCAGTTAGGAGACCCGGGTTCGCTTCCCAGGTCCTCCCTGCGTGGAGTTTGCATGTTCTCCCCGTGTCTGCTTGGGTTTGCTCTGGTTTCCTCCCACAGTCCAAAGACATGCCGGTTAGATGGATTGGCGATTCTAAATTGGCCCTAATGTGTGCTTGGTGTGTGGATGTGTTTGTGTGTGTCCTGAGGTGGGTTGGCACCCTGCCCAGGATTGTTTCCTGCCTTGTGTTTGCTGGGATTGGCTCCAGCAGACCCCCGTGACCCTGTGTTCGGATTCAGCGGGTTGGAAAATGGATGGATGGATGGAAAATGGTATTGCTTTGATGTACTGAAAATGTATGTTTTTCTCTGTCATGTGTATATATGTGTTTTATTAAAGTCTGAAAGGTCAAGAGACCTCTGTTTTATATTCAAGTTGGTCACTGTTAGTATTCACTTTGATTATTCTTACTGTCCTTATATGGCTTATTTGGCTTTTCTTTACATATTCCTTTTTTTACACATCCCAATATCAAGGGATTAAATAGTAAGGTCAAGGGTTAATCAGCATTTCTTAAGTTTAATTTGTTAGTGTGTGTGTGTGTGTGTGTGTGTGTGTGTCTGAGCATGTTCTACTATGGACTGGCATTGCACCCAGGATTGCTTTATGGTTTTCACTCAGTGCTGCCATAATGGGCCATGGCTTTTCATAGCCACATACTGTAATTGAAAAAGATATGTACATTTAATTTATCACCCATAATTTACACTTCTTGGAATGAGAATGACAGATCTGACCTCCATAATTAAACCAGTAGTCCACTGCTCCTTATGGAGAATTTCAAAGCACTCCCAGATTGTTGTGAGATACAGTATGTTTCTGAGGATTACTGTGAGTGTCAAAAGATCTGGTTTTTATCCACTGGGGGGGGTAACACATAGTGCTGTCACATATTTATGTCGTCACTATGATAACATCATAAGTGCAATGAGAGAGTCGCATGGAAAATTCTAAATTGCATCACAAGGACAAGAAACAAACTTTGTTAATTCAGTTCCAGTAATGAACATTATGTCACAAACTGAATCTTCGTATGTCGAAAACCCATGTAACAAGCTATGAGAAATATAATGTTTCTAACATGTTTTGGAATCTACTCTTGGGTCTGTGCCCCACTGAGCTTTATGCATAGACTGCCTTCTTTTATTACTGGAAAATATATACTGTTATATGTTCCCATATTGCTAACCCTTCACCTTATATAGGGGACTGAGCCCAGCAAACATGTGGAGGTAAACCATTTTCTTAGTTTGTATTCACAACCTCATTCTTTTAATGAGAATACTGTATAAATAGATTTTTAAGTAAATTGAAGGCCTTTTTTGTAGATTTAGCTTCTGCTTAATCACCAAAGTTAAGTACAACACCCACAGTACTGCATTTATTTGCATTGTTTTGGTATTCATTTTGGTGAGCACATTAAACACGGTCCTTGAACTTGACTTTTTCCCCTTCTTCTTTTGGGAAGGAGCATGATCTGAGATTTAAAAGTGACAATTCTCATCACAACCACATCATACTTAATTGCAGACAGGCATCAGCAATCATAATAAGAGCAAGGAGAGAACACCTTCTAAAACCCTCAGGTCCTAAAAATAAATGTTTTCCAAGTTTCAGCTGGTCCCTGTCAGTGAAAATCACAAACAATATAAGAGGAACAACATATCCTTTGCCATATTCCACACCCACTTTATATGGAATTAACTTTTTGTAAAGTGAATGTGTGTCCTGCTGTGTGCATACATGATTAAATGCCCCAAAACCCTATACTCTATACTCTTAAAGCACTACTTTTCAGTAACCACTGGTACAAAATGTGGATTCTGCCACACTTCAATAACCAAGGCACAATCCACCTTGATTATCCTGGATCTGAGTATTCAGCTATTAGCTAAAATATTTTTTTCAGAACCCAAGCATAGAATTTTCCAGTGAGACTGAATAGTGATTTCTCAAAAACCAAGTCTTCTTGAGCTCACTGTTTATACTGATTGGGCTACTATCCAGGTCAGAAAATTGTGAGGCATTGTCTCTGCATTTCAACCTATATTAATGAGGCATGTTAATGAAGACAACCTTACAATATCCAGTCTTTTAGCTTTAATGACTATATGTTATCAGCCACTGTAACCTTCATCTGTGTGTAACATATTTGACCAATCACAAATGGTTTTGACATGTTATTTTTTTCTTTGCAAAGTTGCTGCAGCTCCACTTTCCACTATTCTCTGATGGAGTCGTTTAGATTTTCACCATTTGATGTATGAGGGAAGGGTCAACAATAGGACACCAAAATGCAGTGTGAAACATGTTATTCAAATCCCAAACAAAAAATGTGACCGTACTCCAAATTGCAAAAGCTAACAAATACACGTTTTCTTAATAGTTATTTATTTTTAAGTATTTTTGTAGAGAGACGTGTGAGATAAAAAAGATTTGAGTTTAGATAACACATACTTTTATTTGTAATAATCAAAAGACAAAGTGAAACCACAATGTGGAATCAAATTAGGCCATGATATTTATTTAAAGTATAGGTTGTTGCGGTGGCGTAGTGGTAGCGCTGCTGCCTCACAGTTAGGAGACCCGGGCTCGCTTCCCGGGTCCTCCCTGCGTGGAGTTTGCATGTTTTCCCCATGTCTGTGTAGGTTTCCTCTGGGCGCTCCGGTTTCCTCCCACAGTCCAAAGACATGCCGGTTAGGTGGATTGGCGATTCTAAATTGGCCCTAGTGTGTGTTTGTGTGTGTCCTGTGGTGGGTTGGCACCCTGCCTGGGATTGGTTCGTGCCTTGTGCCCTGTGTTGGCTGGGATTGGCTCCAGCAGACCCCCGTGACCCTGTGTTCAGATTCATCAGGTTGGATAATGGATGGATAGGTTGTCAACTAGCATTACAGTCAACACTCTAAAAATCAGTATGTAATAATATGTAAACCACCTGTGAATTGTGCTGTGCATGTGTGAAAGGAAGCAAAAGTTACATTAAGCTGTACTGATATTTCTCATTTCCATAGACTACTCAATATCAGATTTACAGTCAGGTCCATAGAGACAGTGACACATTTTTCATGATGTTGTCTCTGTACACCACAACAATGTATTTGAAGTTAAGCCATCATTATTTATGACACTTCCATTCCCCTGTGAGTTGCGGTCATCACCATTTTTTTCTTTTCTGACTGAGGTCATTCATTGTTTGTGATGGCATGGCATTTCTACCACATGGTCACCAGAAGTGACAATGTACAATTTCTCGGTCACAACATTTTTTAAGTTGACTATGCACTGTGCACTGCATCCAAATTTCTGGATGCAAGACAAAAATTTGTAGTATGTATTGACAGCATTAATAATGTTCACGGAAGTTACAATTTTTGCCTGCGATGAGTTTGGGTTTGTTTTACTTTTGCGCTTTTTTGAACACTCCTCTCATTTCTGAACATAAATTTTGCTTTATTTTACTGCTGCTTGCCTTACTTAAAAACTGGTTGTAATGCTGGGGCCCACAAACTCAAAAACAGGTATGATACTTTGGAAGAGACCCAGTCGTATAAATCCCAGTAAGGCAGAGGGTAACCTTAAGCACTCCTAGCTGAAAGAACACAACAGAATTTCAGTGCCGAATTATTCAGAAGACATGAAACACAATATAAACAATCTATATATAATTCACTAAGGGCACACCTGACAGTGAGCGTAAGCAAGACAGAGAGTGCACGCAAGACAGAGAGCCATGCCCACCAACTCACAGAGCCCCGGCCGCCAACTCTAAGACCATGAGATACGCTCGACAGAGCCCCGCCCGCCAACTCTAACTAAGGGCAAGCAAGACAGAGAGCGCACGCAAGACAGAGAGCCACGCCCGCCAAAGCCTGCCCGCCAACTCTAACTAAGTGCAAGCAAGACAGAGAGCCACGCCCACCAACTCCAAGACCATGGGATACGCACGACAGAGCCCCGCCCACCATTTCTAATCCTACTTCCGTGTCCACCGTCGCTCTCGATCAAACAGCAATAATTAGCAAACAAACAAAGATAACTGGCAGTAACAGTGCAAAATTCACAATTGGTATGCCAATTAACTCAAGACTGTTCAACTCACACCCACACACCCATATACATTAAGTGGTACTGGGCTGATTTAGAGACACTTAATAACAAAATTTGCAAACTATTAATAACGACTAGTTTTTCTTAGTATACAAAGTGACCTTTTTATAGGCTATGGCCATTCCTGAAAATGAAAATGAACATATTAAACTGAAAGATGTTCAAAACAAATATTGCTCTATGAAATTTAGGGTGCTGGACAATTCTAAGCACTTTGAGAAAAAAATCTTGTAAAAACACTAAAAATAAATATTCTATGTGATTGACACAATGTTCTGTGGAAAATATAAACATTTGATACCTACAGAAGTAAACCTGAAACATTTTTAATTTAGGACACTTCCCTGGTCACTGTTCTCTTTGCTTGTTTATTTTGTTGCTTTTTGTCATTTTCCTTTGTTAACGTTTTTGTAAAATTCTGCAATACTAGCCGAAGCCCGCCATAGCACACGGCGGTGTAAGAATAGGAACAAAAAATGGTGAGAAAGAAATTCAGTATAACAAAGGCTTAGGAAACCACCGTCGCAGTATAACGAAAATAGCAAGGAGCGAAACTAATGCCAATAGTCGAGAGAGTACCTTCCTGTAGCAGGCTACGGAAAATATAGACATATATAGATAGACGCCGCATTCACTGTGTTGCCCAGTCGACACAATAAGTCAGCGCGTCCGCCCTATTGAGAGTGGTAAAAGTGCCATTTAAACTAATACAGGTAGACGTGGAAACCGGATTTTCTGATGTAAAAACAATAATGTTTTAAACAGTATCGTTTACATACAACAGATTTTGGCGAATCGTTTACATGCAATTATTTATATCCATTTATACACTAATAATGGCAATTATTAAATAATAGTAATAATTATTATTATTATTAAATAATTCCTCCCGTATAAGTAACATTTCTCTGACTGCTTTCTTCCATCTCCGAAACATTTCTAGACTTCGTCCTGTTCTTACGCAACACAGTACTAAAGTATTGGTTAATGCCCGAGTCACCTCACATATAGATTACTGTAATAGTATTCTATCTGTCATCCCACAAAAACGTAACCATCGTTTACAATTTATTCAAAATTCTGCTGCCAGGATAATAAGCTGCTGTTCTAAATCCACTGAACATACTACACCTATTCTCTCTCAGCTTCACTGGCTCCCTGTTAACTACAGAATACAATACTAAATACCGCTGTTAACATTTAAAGCTCTCCACAACCTCACTGAACTCCTACAGACTGACACTCGTCTCGCTCACTCTGATTCTCATCTGCAAATGAACTTTCTGTACCACACATCAAACTCTATGCTATGGGAGCTCAAGCGTCTCTCATAGTGCTCCTCAACTCGGGAATTCTCTTCTCTCTCATATAAATCAGCTCGATTCAATAACACATTTTAAAACTACCCTCAAAACTTATCTTTTTAATTCTGCTGGTTTTAAGTCTTAAAACAAAAATATTCCTCTAGACTAGACACTTATCATCTTTGACCATAGTAAAAACATATGTATAATATTTTATCTAAAATCATTTGGGTAATGGTACAGCATTGATTCCCTACAGTGGACATTAAGAACTATTTTAGTCATGTCTGAGTGTGAGTTGTGATCATTGTTTGAAATATGTATACATTTTCAATGCAAATGAGGCTTCTTTGTACTGGAAAGCCTTTATTTATCCCTGTAGTTTAAAATTTGGATTACTTTTGATTGAATACTGTCAAGATTAATGGTGTGCAGTAGAAAGGTTCATATCTTATGTAATTTTTACTGTGGTTTAGTACATCAGGAAGCTGCCTTTATTACTTGTCACAAAAGATGGGGAGTGGCTGTTCCGTTACCTTCTGACACGTCACAGCGTACAACTGTGGAGATTAAAAAAGAAGGCGAAGATGGCTGCTTCACATTCCTGTGACAAACAAAATGAAGAGCTGGTTAGGAAAAAAGGTGTTTGATTAGCCTATATAGGCTTCAACTTGTTATAGTTAAATTTGAACGTTTACATATGCAGTTAAGTAGCATATACCCCATACTTTACCTAAACCAGAGTGTGTTTGTTTCAGTGATTGAATATATAAAAATGTGTGTGTTGCAAAAAATGCGTACAGGATGATTTGTTTTTGTATCACAAATTATATTATTTGTTCATGGTTTTCTTGTAGTATTTGTATTTTTGTATTTTATTCTAGTTTATTGTCTGTTATTCTAATTCAAAGATTAGAGGTTCCTGTATTTATCTTTATTTAATTATCTTATGCTGATATTATTTTATATTCAGTGATATGCATTTCATTTTTTTTTCTTCTTTTTCCCTGCTGTTCATTTTGAAATTCTGTGAAGCATTTTGAAAATGGGAAAGTCACTGCATAAGTAAAATGTATTATTATTATTATTGTTGTCATTACTTTAGATGGTTAAAATGTTCCTTATGAAAAGAAACATCACAGTAGAACTACCCACTGTTAATCTATGGAACTGGGCCAACAGAAGTATCTAAATTGGATTCAGTCTGAAAAGTATATGCACAAAGACTATACCGTGCTATGTATCATATCAGTGATAATTTTTAATTGCATTTGTGATACAAATTTTGGCCATACCGCCCATCCCTAGTAAGAATATATCATTTTATATTGAATATTGGAGCTTCATTTTAGTTCAGTCAATCTAGATACAGTACATCCATTATAGGAAGCCAGAGTTTATCCTGGCAGTATTAGGTACAAGACAGGAGCCAACCTTGAACAGAATGCCAGTCCCAGTCACAGGGCACATTCATGGACACTGCACACTGACTCAAAGCTGGTCATTTTACAGTTGCCAGTTACCTTGGTGCACACATCTTTGAGATGTGAAAGTATAAACATTGGCAAATGTAAAAACTCCACACAATGCTTTTAATGTGCTAACGACAATCGTAAAATGTCATTGCACATGAATAATTACATATATAACATCCATCCATCCATCCATCCTCTTCCACTTATCCGGGGTCGGGTTGCGGGGGCAGCAGCTTGAGCAGAGAGGCCCAGACTTCCCTCTCCCCGGCCACTTCTTCCAGCTCTTCCGGGAGAATCCCAAGGCATTCCCAGGCCAGCCGGGAGACATAGTCCCTCCAGCGTGTCCTGGGTCTTCCCAGGGGCCTCCTCCCGGTTGGACGTGCCCGGAACACCTCACCAAGGAGGCGTCCAGGAGGCATCTGACTCCTCTCGATTATTGAATATGTAAAGATATGTATGAATGTTGATTCCTTGCAAAATGTATTTAGTTCATGAAAGCATCATTGAACTGCTTTCAGACTTGTCTTTTAACTTTACCATTTGCTCCACCTTTCACATGCTACCTGATATTAACAGCATCCTTCAATAAACTCATCATGTCTTTTACCACACCTTTTATAGTTTGGTCCTTTAGAAGCCTTACTTAACAGACAGCCATGTGATAAAGAATTATAAATAAATTTAATCAGGATAATCACCTTATCAAAAGTTCAATAATTTTAAAAATGCTTTGTTCATGTTAGTTTTTATTGTGTTTACTATGCTCGTGATCTCATTAATTTTTCAATATGTAGTAGTATTTTTATTCTGACTTCTGTTTTTGTTAGGCTTGTGAGTTTTACCTTTTTTGATTATGAGCCTACCTTTGTGGAATAAATCTGTTTTTATTTTAATTGATCATTTTGTTTCTAGCACTGGCTCCTGTTAAGTGCTATTGCAAAAATCACTCATTTATTTCCACTAGCTGCCTGTTTTATGAGTGTTATGCAGTGAAAGCCTCATATTCTCTGGTGTGGTATCAGACATGCCAAAGAACCATCCCCATGGGTTATGAAATTGATATTACATTAACATATTTGGCAATATGGTATCTACCTCGTAGAAAGAGACAAATAGTTGAATGTGATAGGCTCACAAGACATTTAAGAACATTAAGCCTCTTTCTACCTGGCACAGTAGTTGTATTTTGGTCAAATTGCTAAAATTTGTTAAAATAATAATTTATCTATTTCACTTTCCAAATAGTAATATATGCACATCAAACCAGGAATTTGTTTGTCCGCAGCTGTGTTGTTATTGTCTAAAATCAACTGGGAAGCTAGCAAATGTGTGCCCAACAAGTTTAATCAATGCTTTATGTTTAAATGTATCAAAATAATGATATGTAGCTTGTTGCAATCATTTATGTGAATACGTTTTTGAGATTCAACAAATAAAGGTTGTGTTTTGTATTCATTTAATTTTGGTAAATTTGACCTTTATCATCAGTTGTTGCCATTTTGATAAAGTTAGTTGTTATGAGTTAGCACACTGCTACAATCATGATGGCCATCTTATTTAAGGCCAGAAGGCATCCAAACTTTTCTTATAGGAAGGAAAGTCTTTGTGAGAGAAGAGTAATTGTTAAATAAAATAATTTAATGAATAATTTCAGGGTTTTACTGTTTTTTTTTTTATTTTTTAGTCTCAAGTTTTACCAGGTCCCGTAAGCTAGTTTATCAAAGTTTAATTTCTTGAGTTTAGACCCATTGCTTTACATCACTACTCTTTTTTTGGATTACCCTTAACAAAATCTCTGTTCCTCTGATTTTTAATTACTGCCTTAATCTGTTTTATAGATAGATTGAAACTGTGATAATACATATCAAAGCTTTATATTAAATACTTGATATGATTTAGCAATGCATTTAATATAAAATGTCTAAACTGAGTTCAATCTTAAACCAGAGATCGCAAATTGTAATTGTGGTCCAAAAGATATCCAGACAGTCAAACCTTATTGCATACAGTACCATTTAGTAGAGCTAGGAGTAAAAAACAATACTTGATATTTCAGTATTTCTCTTAATGTCTCGATGCATGTTCAATAATCCAGGTAAGGAAATTCTAGAAAGCTGATTCAGTTCATCTGGACATAGTTCTTTTCCAGGGAGAAATTATATTACAGTGAACTCTTTCTCTTAAGTGAGTGCAAATTTACCTTGTGACTATTTTTACTTTGTTTTTTTTTTGTTGTTGTTGTTGATGCTAAAATTAGCATGATTATAGATATTCTAGTATTAAATTATTATTACATATTTATTTTTTACATTTTGTTTTTCATATTGTAATACTGTATGAAGGAAAGAACCTGATATGAAACAAGCAATCTGCAAGCATTACTGAATAAAAATCATATAATCAGATAAGAAATATACATTTTACAAATGTAAAAACTGATCTAACAAGACAGGGTAAGTCAAGGTAATATACTGGTGTTTGCTATGTAACTTAACAGTATTTTCAACCATCACCACATTAAGACTGAGATACTTGAATTCCAATTTGATAAATATTTAATTAGGATGAACAGACACTTTTACTTCAGTCACATAAAAAGAAACAATGAATCGCAATATGTTACATAATTAACTACATATATAAAATACTGCAAAACATTGAAAGAACTGCAATGTTATCATATTGTGACCTACTTATCTTGATGCCAATTGTATGCTCTTGACACTTTCTACCTCTGACTTTCACAAAAGACACTTTTACAATGTATTGTATAGTGCACACAAGAAATAAAATCAAGGTAATAAAATAAAAACTGATTTTAAAATGTGATAGTATCTGGCACAATTAAAAAACTCAGAGTCACTCATGTCTGGATGTACTGTCCACTGACAGCAGACATCCATCCATTATCCAACCTGCTATATCCTAACTACAGGGTCACGGGGTTCTGCTGGAGCCAATCCCAGCCAACACAGGGCGCAAGGCAGGAAACAAACCCCTGGGAGGGCGCCAGCTCACTGCAGGGCACACACACACCAAGCATACACTAGGGACAATTTAGGATCGCCAATGCACCTATCCTGCATGTCTTTGGACTGTGGGAGAAGACCAGAGCACCCGGAGGAAACCCACACAGACACGGGGAGAACATGCAAACTCCACGCAGGGAGGACCCTGGAAACGAACCTGGGTCTCTTAACTGTGAGACAGCAGTGCTACCCACTGCGCCACCATGCCGCCCTGACAGCAAATAAAGCATGCTTTTGCTGTTTTTGCCACTATTTCAATAATGTTTAGATTGAGGGCTGGGATTGTGAAATGAAATGCTTTAGTATTTAATTTTGTAGCATGCATGTTTTGTAACATGAGCTGCAATACATTTCAGAAGACTGAAATAAAGTGTTTCACAGTTTCCTATCGCTGTACTTTTAATTTGTTCCTGTGAAATTCTATTCTTTTGTGTTAATAAAATCATTTTGTACTACCATATATCCTCCTGATACATCCCATTATGAGGCTTAATTTAAAATATACAGAGCCTCTCTAGAAACTTTTGGATCTCAGCTTATACAGTGATTCTCTGTGTCTGTCATATTTAGAATTTCTACCATAATTTATTTTTCAATTACCCCAGAAATCATTATTTTTGGATTTGAAATTAGATAAGTAAATGTAGTAAAGATTTCCCAGTAACTCCACAATATGATATTATCACAATGCAATAATTTGGTGAATTTTTAAAATATTTTGCAATATACCGTGAAATTCAGTTGAGCTCTGCACAATATTGCAATATGTTATTAATTTTTAATTGACTTAAGTTGAAAACACATTCCAATGGGCAAAAATTTAATCATCTGCTGCAACTAATACAAAAAACCAATAACTCAGTTGATTCCAATAAAATGTTTTTGTTTTTTTTTTGTGGATATGGAGTTGTTTTCTCAGAGTAAAACTATGTGAGCCATTATATTTGTAGTAATATTGTCTACTTGTAATTAAAATATATAATATATTCCTTGAAACTATAAAAATTTGCGGCGGAATAAATATATGAGGTATGTGCAATCAGACTGTTAACATGATCTTCTATAATAAAATATCAGCATCAAACACAGGCAGCATGTTCTGAATACATTTTGGACCTCAAATGCTGATGGAAATTCCATATTAATTTACAATGTGATGCTAATTATTCCCATCTTTTTTTTATTGGACTTCTTCATACTTTCATTCGCAATCAGGGTCTTCTTGAACCTTAGGCTACAAGGCTGGGGAGGTTAAGTGTCTGTGGGACACTTGTGAACACCACAGTCATTTCTGACCAGTGATATTAGCACTGATTTCCTCAATAAACATTTCTATAAAGAAACCCCCACAGTATTAAATTCTTTTTCCCTTAGATTACATACCTTGGATTTCAAAATTGTTTTTTAATCAGGCTTCAAACACTCCTATCACCTTGAGAAGAGAGATAATCCTAGTTTGTAATGATGCGGGAGCACTTGATTTTCATATGTTAATGCTTGCAAACTGCATATGTCATATCATGTTCTTTCTTTTCTGGAACATTAAAAAAAATAAAATTAGTCAAAGTACATGTTCTGATATTACTGGTATAGCATCTGTAGGGATTTACCTATGATACACATGTATCATGAAAGCTGGTGAACTTGAAATTTCACCAAAGAAAACTTTTGATTTGATTTCATTCCTCAACCTTAGTTTTAAAAATCAGTTTCTATTCAATTTTGCTTTGGTTGTATAAATTTACCTAAAAGTCACTGAACTAACTAGTTTTCAGCACCTTCATTTCTGTATGTAGTGCCCATCATTATGACTCACACACCTTCTTTTAATCATTTGTCTTACTTCAACAGCATGCATTAGACCCTGCTTATTGATCATTCAGCACTTATGACCTCCTGGAATTTCGAGACACATGTGACAGAAACCCTTTGCAGTGGACTTTAAAAATGGATTCATGTACTTCTGACCAATAGGACAAAGACATGGTGTGGAGCAGCTGGTGTAAAAACACAAATCCAGTAAGTATGTTCAAATCAAGGAGTTAAATAAATTGTAGGTCTAGAAACAGGAAAGTGTTTTGGTACACTGTGCATTATTAGGAAAAAAGACAGTTTTATTCTAGGTTCTTTAATGTTCTTCTGTGTTCTTTCTTGTTAAAAACTGATGTTTCTAAGTCACAATGAACACTGTTTCTAATTCACTTTTACTTTTTTTTGCATAAAAGTTGTGCAATATGTAAAATGTACTGATCCAAACAACCAAACAAGTGTAGTGACTGTAGTCTTCTTATTACAGTGATGAGACATTTGTGGCTTACAGTATTAAAGTCAGTAAAATGAAGAGACTTTCTGATGCCTTTGTGAGAATGTTAGTAAAAATAAAATTTTAGCCATATGAAGAAAACAAATAACATGATTTATTATACAGTATAAGAAAATTAAATGATAGTAAAAAGAAAAAGGGCTCAAAGCAGCCATGAAAAGCTCAGTTAAACCAAGTCACAATACATTACAGGCAGCAATCACACACTCCCAGAGACTTACTCATGTAGGTTCAATTTAGAATCATCAGTTAACCTAACCTACATGTCTTTGTAGCTATGAAGAGAAATCCAGTGTATCAGTAAAGAGAAAACCCATCTACTGTAAATGCTACCAAAGTAGACCTAGGATTCAGCTTTTCACAATCTTTTTGGGGGAAAATCAAATATGAGTAACATATAGTAACATATATGCACATTCAGATTTTATTTACCAAAAAAAAAAAACTAGCATTATTTATATTGCTAAGTGTTTAGTGGGTAAGCTGTTTTTTGTTGTTTAGATATTCCATCCAAATATGTTGTAATGATAGTGACCATTCAAAATCTTTATACCATTAAGAGTTAAATATTTAACTTTCCATCAAGTTTATAAAAACTTAAACAACATGATAATTACCCAGCCCAACCTAGCCCATCTGACTGGTGTTATTTTTAAAAACAATCTAAAGTAACATAAAATATTCTTGTGCATGCCTATGACTGCATGGTTATGTTGCAACTAATTGCTGAGACAAATTTTTATTAACATGTTTTAATGATATGTCTTGGTTCCATTTTATAAATCTTTCAAAATCTTTGTTTTGAATAAATAGGTGAATATACTTCCTTAAATCAGGGTTTAATTGCTGTTATTGTGTTGCCAGTAGTCTTGATGAACAGGTTAATAACAAATTACCAAAGACTGCTGATATTTTCTCTAATAAAGAATAATCTTTTAAATTTCAGTTTTTATCTTAATCACTTTGTTTTTAGTCATTTAGTGCAAAACCAGACTTTATGGTTCTATCTACCGGCGTATTATGAAGTTTAAGTGCTTTGCTTATTAGGAAATATTAAGAAAATTGTTACTACTAGCCGAAGCCCGGCGTAGCATACGGCGGTTTAAGAATAGGAACGGAAAATGGTGAGAAAGGAATTCAGTATAACAAAGGCTTAGAAAACCACCGTCGCAGTCTAACGAAAATAGCAAGGAGCGAAACCAATGCCAATGGTCGAGAGAGTACCTTCCTGTAGCAGGCTATGGAAAACAGACATATATAGATAGACGCCGCATTCACTGTGTTGCCCAGTCGACATGATAAGTCAGCGTGACCGCCCTATTGCGAGTGGTAAAAGTGCCATTTAAACTAATACAGGTAGACGTGGAAACCGGGTTTTCTGATGAAAAAACAATAACGTTTTAAACATTATCATTTACATACAACAGATTTTAGCAAATCGTTTACATGCAATTATTTATATCCATTTATACACTAATAATGGCAATTATTAAATAATAATAATATTATTATTAAATAATTCCTCCCGTATAAGTAACATTTCTCGGACTGCATCCTTCCATCTCCGAAACATTTCTAGACTTCGTCCTGTTCTTACGCAACACAGTACTAAAGTATTGGTTAATGCCCGAGTCACCTCATGTATAGATTACTGTAATGCTATTCTATCTGTTATCCCACAAAAACATATCCATCGCTTACAGTTTATTCAAAATTCTGCTGCCAGGATAATAACCTGCTGTTCTAAATCCACTGAACATACTACACCTATTCTCTCTCAACTTCACTGGCTCCCTGTTAACTACAGAATACAATACTAAATACCGCTGTTAACATTTAAAGCTCTCCACAACCTCACTGATCTACTACAGACTGACACTTGTCTCGCTCACTCAGATTCTCATCTGCAGCTGTACTTTATGTACCACACATCAAACTCTGTGCTATGGGAGCTCGAGTGTCTCTCATAGTGCTCCTCAACTTGGGAATTCTCTTCTCTCTCATATACATCAGCTCGATTCAATAACACATTTTAAAACTACCCTCAAAACTTATCTTTTCAAACTGGCATACCAATTGTGAATTTTGCACAGTTACTGCCAGTTATCTTTGTTTGTTTGCTAATTATTGCTCTTTGATCGAGAGAGACAGTGGACGCGGAAGTAGGATTAGAGATGGCGGGTGGGGCTCTGTCATGCATATCCCATGGTCTTAGAGTTGGTGGGCGGGACTCAGTGAGTTGGCGGGCGTGGCTGTCTGTCTTGCTTGCCCTTAGTTAGAGTTGGCGGGCGGGGCTCTGTCGAGCGTATCTCATGGTCTAAGAGTTGGCAGGTGGGGCTCTGTGAGTTGGCAGGAGTGGCTCTCTGTCTTGGGTGCGCTCTCTGTCTTGCTTGCGCTCACTGTCTTGCGTGCCCTTAGTGAATTATATATATAGACTAGCAAAATACCCGCGCTTCGCAGCGGCAAAGTACTGCCTTAAAAGTTTTATTAAGAAGAAATTTAAATCTTTTTAAAGTGAGGGAAGATATACCAATAATTATTTGTTAAGGATCTGTTTGTATACCACATTGTGAGTTCGGCCCTCCGGTTATAATATGACCAAGCTGTGCGCTCAGCTTACTCTTAAGCATGCAACGTACAGTTGGCCATGTGAACAGTAATCTTGTTTCAAATCTCACAGCTTGGATTGCTGCTGTCATGATCAGTTTGAGTTTCATGGTTTGTTTCAATTACGACAGTATTTGTAGGATTTGTGTTGAAGAGACATTCGGCATCTGTCAACCGCTGTAAGTATACAACCAGTTTCATCGATAACTTCACATCTAGCTTTTGAGAGTTTAAACATTCATAAACATCAAAGTGTCCACTACTGAAATTGTCACCGGTGAATCTAAGATGTTGAAGAGGCATTGGCGGTTGTCCAAAGGTGTAAAATATTTGGCCATTTCGGTACACTTGAAAGCGACAACCGAAGAATTCAGTGGCAGCCATCAACTCACATGCAGATGCATAGGTGAAGGGCTTAAGCATTTCACTCTTCTAGTGCTCCTGTGTAGTATAATTATCTCCTGTACCGTCATCAGTCCACACCTTGAACCTGTCCCAGTCATTCAATACATAAGACACAAAGTTCATCCGGATATCAAGAGTGAGCCTGATATGGCCGTGCAATATGTAACAAAGAGAATGGAAAAGGCAGGTGCCATCTCTGGGCATGGAAACCACTCGGTAAGTGACAGTTCTTTGATCGATGGTGATTACCTCGATAGACATGTTAATGCGGGTACGGTTGGAATGATAAAGGAAATGGGTACCTGAACAATGTAAAGTAAGTCTAAAATACCTACACAATAACTATAATCACAATAAACGAACAATAAAACACAGGAGAAGCCGTGGATTAAATAAAAAGGCTGTAGTTATCAGCAGGGAGACGTGAATCCCGTGGCGAAGCAAGGAAGGGAATGTTGAGACTGGAGCGACGGACGGCCTTATATAGGCAGGCCGCCAACAACTTGGGAGGCGTTTGGATGGGGGACCCAACAACGCCTCACACGGTGACTGAGCTGGACGTATATATGTACGTAAGTAGGATTCAGTTAGCATTGGGAACCCGCGTATCAAATTTCTTGAAGATGCCCATAAGTAACAAAGACTGTTGAAAAGTTCAATATGGTGGCCGAAAGTGGCATCATACCACCGAAATAAGTACCAAATTTCAGCCTTCTACCTACACGGGAAGTTGGAGAATTAGTGACGTTGGAAAGTTCAATATGGTGGCTAAAAGTGGCGTCATACCACCGAAATAAGTACGTACGTTGGTTTTGGTTAGCGCAGGGAAGCCACCTACCAAATTCCGTGAAGATGGGGCCATAAATAAGAAAGTTCAACATGGAGGACGTTATTGACCGTTATGCGTAGAATTTCGAAATGAAACCTGCTTAACTTTTGTAAGTAAGCTGTAAGGAATGAGCCTGCCAAATTTCAGCCTTCTACCTACACGGGAAGTTGGAGAATTAGTGACGTTTGGAAAATTCAATATGGCGGCCGACAGTGGCGTCATACCACCGAAATAAGTACGTATATCGGTTTTGGTTAGCGCAGGGAAGCCACCTACCAAATTTCGTGAAGATGTGGTCAGCCTTCTACCTACACGGGAAGTTGGAAAATTAGTGACGTTGGAAAGTTCAATATGGTGGCTAAAAGTGGCATCGTACCACCGAAATAAGTACGTACATCGGTTTTGGTTAGCGCAGGGAAGCCGCCTACCAAATTTCGTGAAGATGGGGCCATAAATAAGAAAGTTCAACATGGCGGACGTTATCGACCGTTACCGACCGTTATGACCGTTACGTGTAGAATTTCGAAATGAAACCTGCTTAACTTTTGTAAGTAAGCTGTAAGGAATAACCCTGCCAAATTTCAGTCTTCTACCTACACGGGAAGTTGGAGAATTAGTGATGAGTCAGTGAGTGAGTGAGTGAGTGAGTCAGTCAGTCAGTCAGTGAGGGCTTTGCCATTTATTAGTATAGACTAGCAGAATACCCGCGCTTCGCAGCGGAGAAGTACTGTGTTAAAGAAGTTATGAAAAAGAAAAGGAAAAATTTAAAAAATAACGTAACTTGATTGTTAATGTAATTGTTTTGTCATTGATATGAGTGTTGTTGTCATATCTATCTATCTATCTATATCTATATATATATATATATATATCTATATATATCTATATATATATCTATATATCTATATATATATCTATAT
>JANRMT010062815.1:5400503-5460463 GCA_026402145.1 Polypterus bichir lapradei
TGCAGCAATGCGGCGTGGCATGGAGTCGATCAGTCTGTGGCACTGCTTAGGTGTTATGAGAGCCCATGTTGCTCTGATAGTGGCCTTCAGCTCTTCTGAATTGTTGGGTCTGGCGTATAGCGTCTTCCTCTTCACAATGCCCCATAGATTTTTTATGGGGTTAAGGTCAGGTGAGTTTGCTGGCCAATCAAGAACAGGGATACCATGGTCCTTAAACCAGGTACAGGTAGTTTTGGCACTGTGTGCAGGTGCCAGGTCCTGTTGGAAAATGAAATCTGCATCTCCATAAAGTTCGTCAGCAGCAGGAAGCATGAAGTGCTCCAAAACTTCCTGGTAGATGGCTGCGTTGACCTTGGACCTCAGAAAACACAATGGACCAACACCAGCAGATGACATTGCACCCCAAACTATCACTGACTGTGGAAACTTTACCTTGGACCTCAAGCAACGTGGATTCTGTGCCTCTCCTTTCTTCCTCCAGACTCTGGGACCTTGATTTCCAAAGGAAATGCAAAATTTACTTTCATCAGAGAACATAACTTTGGACCACTCAGCAGCAGTTTTGTCTTTAGCCCAGGCAAGACACTTCTGACGCTGTCAAGAGTGGCTTGACACAAGGAATTCGACAGCTGAAACCCATGTCTTGCATATGTCTGTGCGTGGTGGTTCTTGAAGCACTGACTCCAGCTGCAGTTCACTCTTTGTGAATCTCCCCCACAGGTTTGAATGGGTTTTGTTTCACAATCCTCTCCAGGGTGCGGTTATCCCTATTGCTTGTACACTTTTTTCTACGACATCTTATCTTTCCTTCGCCTCTCTATTAATGTGCTTGGACACAGAGCTCTGTGAACAGCCAGCCTCTTTAGCAATGACCTTTTGTGTCTTGCCCTCCTTGTGCAAGGTGTCATTGGTTGTCTTTTGGACAACTGTCAAGTCAGCAGTCTTCCCCATGATTGTGTAGCCTACAGAACTAGACTGAGAGTCCATTTAAAGGCTTTTGCAGGTATTTTGAGTTAATTAGCTGATTAGAGTGTGGCAACAGGTGTCTTCAATATTGAACCTTTTCACAATATTCTAATTTTCCAAGATACTGAATTTGGGACTTTCATTAGTTGTCAGTTATAATCATCAAAATTAAAAGAAATAAACATTTGAAATACATCAGTCTGTGTGTAATGTATGAATCTAATGTACAAGTTTCACTTTTTGAATGGAATTACTGAAATAAATTAACTTTGTCATGATATTCTAATTTTATGATCAGCACCTGCATGTTTCACTAGCACTACACCTAGAAAGTATCATGAGGTCACAGTCAATTTATGAAGAATTAAATATTATCACCCAATAAATCACTTTCCTCTTCACATGCTTTCTGTTCTGACCTCCCATATTTAGCTTGCCCTGTCAGGGCAAACACTGTTTCAGTAGCCACTCTCCATCACTAGCTGTTGTTCACTGGAGTCACATTAACTCTGGGAAAACTATGTGTGAGTTTGGATAGCAATGGATGAGTTATTTCAGGGATAATGATAAAATGATTAAAGACAACTCGAACAGCAAGTCTAGCAAAAGGAATGTTTCTTTGAAAAACAAAGTTCAAATATATTTTCGTATATTTAGAATAATTTTGGAGGTGCAGCAGGCCAGATTAGCCAATGCGTTAAGTCTGGTTATGACAAAAATTAAAAATATTTTTTTGTAGTTTATCAGGCCTTTTTGATTTCAGTTATTCTCTTCAAGTATTTTATAGTTTTATAGTTTTAGTTTTATGTCTAGGCTTTATTAATATCTTATTTCAGTTGTGTTTTTAATGGTTTTCATCTTAGTTTTAGTTTTGTGTTTTTGATAATTACCTTGCTTCCTTCTCATTAAACATTGATTTTTTTTAAATCAGTCACGGGCCAATTGTTTAATTTTTTTGTAAAGCTTAAAATTGAAAGCAAACTTAGATGAAAGGATCACTCTGTTATATTCAAAATAGTTCATTAATTTCTGATGCCAAAAAACATAAACTAAAAAATGTAGTTGTTGCAAAGTTTCATAGAGGCTCATGTTCATAAAAGATGCAGTTTACTCTTTCTCTGGAAGGTCCCTTAACCTAGATCTTCTACACAAAATTTACAAAGGGAGTGTGGTCCTTTATAGCACTAGTAAGCCCAAAAGTGATAAATTCTTTGCCTTTTGGGAACTGGTTCTGAGGCAGAAGTGATCAGGGTTTTTAAGTTGTTTGTCTTTGTTGATTGGTTCAGTGTTTCATCTTGTCCATCCTTTCATTGTCAGGCCTTGGTAATATTACAAGTTTTTCTCTTAAAGTCTGTAGTATAGCTATGTTGTGCCTTTCTCACAGAACTATTCTAAATCAATTATGGTTTTAATTTTAAACAAGGATGGTATTTGACATGTTTGAAACAGCTATGCTCCTGCTTGTTTAAAGGATGGCTTGTGGTCAGCCATAAGGAAATAACACAATGCAGATCTTGCACCTCTATCTTTTGATTTATTGATGTATAACCTATTGGTTATTATTAAATAAGATTGGGAGGATGAGCATACTGCTTTGTGTTCAGTCTTGTTCTTCATTATTTTCCTGGCCTCATTTAGGAAGTATATCACTGAAAGTGAATATTTATTAAATTGTGTGATCTGAAAGAATAAAAAAGGATATGTAAAATCTTTAACTGTCTTTATTGAATGACAATATCACAATGTTTGAAAATATATTGTAATGAAGTATAAATGGAAAATACAATACATAACAAAATGTTCTTAAGCCTGCTTTGTACTAACTATCCTGGGCTCAAGGGTGGGACTAATCCTGGACAGGGCAACAGTCCATCATAGCCCTCATATACACATGAGAATTGCAAATTAACCTAACATATGTGTCTTAGGGGATGTGGAGCTAAAACAAGAGTACGCACAGGAAGGATATGTAAACTCCCTGTCAAGATGTAGGAACTGAACACTTGATACATGAGGTGGCATCCCTAACCACTGTGCTTCCCGAATTTCAGTACAAGATAATTGACATAAATGATATGTAACTGATATAGCAAAATAAGTACTGGGAGGAACCTACACAAGTAAAGGTTAATATAATATCCATGTGATGTAATAAACCCAGCAGCTGAGTCAGTATCAACTTAGTTGAATACAAGTTAAGTCTTACAGTCTGGGGGCCTCATGTATAAACGGTGCGTACACACAACAATGTTGCGTATGAACGTTTCCGTGCTCAAATCGTGGAAAAATACATTTTCACAAAAATACAAAATACATTTTCACAGTAGCACCAACCCTGGCATATGCAAGTTCTCCGCTTGGTTTTGCAAACTGGCGGCACCCAGCGTCAAAGCAGTGCTACTGTTCCTGTGTGGTTACCCTTTCTTTTTTAGATCCACATCCCTGACACGGCTTTATCATATACACTGAAACTAAATGCATATTGTTTATTAGTTTAAGGCATCTGATTGAATTAACCTGTAACAATATAATGGTCCAGGGAATAACCAAAGTATTCCAAATACCATAGCTGCTTTAGCGTTGTTACTCTCACTGCACCTTCTTTTTCTTCTTTCAGCTGTTCCTGTTAGGGGTTGCCACAGCGGATCATCTTTTTCTATATTACTCTCACTGCACCACTCCCGAGTATTTATATCACTATATCTGAGTGGGGAATCACAGATCTACAGAAGCTGATCGGAAAGAGAATTATCGGGATACAGCATCAAGCACATGCTGCCTCAGCCATGCTGCCTGTTGAACTGCTGTCATATGGCAAACGTTTCAAAGCCTTTCCTGTATGGACCTCACGGTTCAGAAACAGTTTCATCCCAAGAACTATAAATGCACTCAATCAGTCCATCAATTGCTCCTTGTAGAACTGTTTGTACTTATTAGTACAATCACCTCACTGTAAACTTGCACTACAGTTATAATATTGCACAACCTGAGCCACTTTATAAAACGCATATTTACATATGATGATGGTATCATTTTTAAGATGAAATGCAGCAAAATATGTTTATTATACTATACAGATAAAACTAACTTCATTTAAATAATCTATATTGTTAATAATTAAACGTGTGAGGACACGGTGCCGCAGCGCCAGCGAGGTGCTGGCACTCCATTCATGGATTGTTCCTGCCTTGCGCTGTATTTTTGCTGGTGCTGGCGCGACACCGGAGGGATAGATGGATAGAATAATTAAACACGTACTATGAAAATATTTCAATGTTCTTTAAAAGTTTTGAAGTATCGGCGTTCAAAGCTTACAGATGGCTTAACGTCTATTACAGAGCTGATTGTGTGGCAATTGGGTATTTGGAGAAATAATTGTAAGGACAGGAATTGGGAGTTAGTACGTTTGAAAGAGACACTACTGCTACAATGAAGTATTTCATCGAAGGCTGAGCATGGTGCAGCAAGCATCTTGCGTGAGACATGAACAATCGCTGCATCACCGTGTTCCCATGTTTAATAACATGCTTTAACTCCTATCATCATGAAAATTATATCACATATACATCTCAGCATTTTAATTATTCAGAGAGCTGTAATATTACAAATGTAATGGATTTTATGTCCTGTCAGAGGAAGAGAAAGACCGGAAGAACGTAGTGATTCACACACACAGAGCACATAGAAGATCAAATACAAAACAAAGCATTTAATGTGCTACTTTAGTTATGATTGGATTTGAGAAACTAGTAACTTAAACGATTTTAAGATGAAGTTTATGATGTTCTACTTTAATGATGAAATAAACTACATGATTAAAGTGGAAATTTCAAGATTAAAGTTGACATTTCGTGCTTTTTTCCCACTGTGTGCCTTTTTTTTCTCTCTGTACCCTAATAAGCTTTCATGTGACACTCAGACGGTGGGCTACAACTTGCCTTTTCATGGTGACTTTGATATGTGACAACTTCTTTTTTATTTCGGGCACGTGCGACTTTGTGAACTTGAACTTTCGAGTTTCTCTGACACGCTATGTCACTCAATCAACTTCCTTTTGTTGTTTATACCACTGTTTAAACCAACAAATAGTAAGTTTTTCCTTGCCTCCACTTGGTATTCGCTGGAATTCTTCTATTTTCCCTTGTGCTCTTGCTATTGTCTTTTCACAGAAGGCTGAGCTTAAGGGCTATTTATATTGATTTGCATATTCAAAGAGGCATAATTCTGGGAGGAGTTGGGGTGGGACAGCAGGCGCGTGTATGTGCTTTACTTTTCACGCTGACAGGGATTTATGTAGCGAAAGAACGTGGAAGTTGCCGTTCGCACAGATTTATGCATCTGGATTTTTTTGTGTGTACGAACATTTCCGCTTTTGTGCTTACACCGTGTTATTGTGTGAGTTCTATACATGCCGTTATACATGATGCCCCAGATGTACTTCTCTGTCTGAAGGAAGTGTTTCTTCTAGAATTTAATTGAAAAAGAGCAAACGTTAGAAGGTCTGTTCATCCATCTATCCATTTTCTTAATCCACCTAATCTAATTGTACTATCTAAGGGAATCAGAACCTATACCAATAGCTTGGGGTTCATTAAAGTATTGGCACATTTTGTGGTTTGGGAGGAAAATCACTTACATGTATATTATCCTCAAAAAACTCACCTGGGAAAAACATGTACATTTTACTCAGATGATGACTGGGATGGGATTCAGGTGTATTATTTTAAAGCCATATTATGTAACATATAAGTAACAGTTCTGACTAGTGTGCTGCCAAAAGCTCCAAAATTCCTGGCCCTTCTTCAGTATTATCCCTTCTTTGATTACTAAGAATTTCTAAGAATGCCACTATTAGAAATAACTCATTTTATTCTGTTATCCTTTATTAAATAATATTTATTGGAGATAACAAGTCATATTTTTTACTAAACCATTTGACTTCAGATAGGCTGGTTTTAAGAGTTTATAATGTACAGTAGCTGCCGTCCCTTTTCAAAGTTTCTAAATAACCAGGCAGGCAGGTATGAATCAGTTTCATTGTGAATGGTTAATCAAGCACTGCAATTTTACATCAAGAATAAATATTAGTTAGTTAGTTAAATTAAGACCAAAATTTCAACAATAAAGGAGTGAAAATTGTGATTTCTGTTAACTGGCAGAATGTGTAACTTTTTTTGTTACCAGTGCATTTTCTACTACACAATAATTGAAAGCTTTGCTCTTAAAGTCTCCAGAGAATGGATTTTTCCTGATGCTGCATGGCATAGGGAAAAGAAAGGGGTGGACTAGATGACATATCTTAACTCTCTGTGGTGTATGCAGGTTTGGGCTTGCCCAAGTAAGCACAGCTAAATGAGTTCAGCTGTGAGATGCAACTTTCAAAATTATAATGTGTTTGGAGCCCTCTAGTGGGCTTGTAGGCATGAAAGATAAAGAGAGTCCAGGAATTATAATTGGATATTTGAGGCCATTACCAAATTCAGTTTCATGCATTACAGAGACTGTGAAACAATACATAATGTATAATAAAAGTAGTGGAGGGCATCAATGTGAAATCCAGTGATTCACATTAGAGAGTTTCATGATTTTGACCAGTATAAAGAAAGTTCAGTCCAATAGGGATTGCTTTAAAACTGCAAATAAAAGATATCTTGCATTTTAAATCATCTTTTTTGAGCTACATTGTCTCTTCTGAAGGATACAATGGCTTAAGACAGTGTTTCCCAAACTCGGTCCTGGGGACCTCCCGTGGCCGCAGGTTTTTGTTCCAATCAGCTTCTGTTTTTAATCGAACTCCTAGGCTAATTAAGTGAACTGATATTTCCCAAGTTCTGTGTTTAGGGAACAATATAGAAATTAGAAAACTAAGTTTGCTAAAAAATAAAATATTAAAATGTACCAAGCAGTTATATAGGAATAATGTATTTTTTTTCTTTTTAAAAGTATTTTCATCTTGATTTTAATTCTACTTTTCTAGGTCTTCTGGTTGTTTAATGAATCCATTATTTACTAATTAGTGGGTCTGACTCTAAAGTAGTTGCAGCCTTTGATTATTCATTGTTGTTTGCCTGGGTGTCTCATCTGCTCGTTTTAAATTGTCATTATTAAGATACAACAAAGGGGGAAAACTGCACAGAGAAAGGGCAAAGTATAATAAAATCAACAAAAGAGAGTTAAGCATTTAAATCTATAGCAAAAGCTGAAATATTTCTAAATGTCTTATAAATGTAAAAATCATGTTGCTATGCTTTTCTTAATGTCGAATAAAAGAAAAAAAAATACCAGCTAATTAAATGAGATGAGTGTTATCAGGTGTTGTCACTAATTAGGAATCCGGTTGGAACAAAAACCTGCAGCCACAGGGGGTCCCCAAGACCAAGTTTGGGAAACACTGGCTTAAGAAGACTTGGCCTTATCGGTTTCAAGGGCTAATCTGAGAAATATCTGGCAAAACCCTTAATTTAGACTTCTAATATCAGAAACATAAAAAACTTCTTCTGCAAGGCTAGTTCTTGCCATAAGCTACTTACAGGTCTAACTTGGAATAAGCAGATTCAGAAAATGACTGGATGGATCACAGAGTGAAACTTTTCTTTAAATGTATTTGGGTTAATTTGTTTCCTAAAGTCAGCCAGAGACAGTCCCTTTCTATTTGTGTTCTGCTAGTAGATGTATATGGTGTGTTCTCAGTTATGCATTATGGCCAGTGATGAACATCCTTTTGTTTTCTAGCCAACATAATCCAATTGAGGCTCACAACAGCCAGAGATATTACCATTAGCATTGGGTTGATTGCATGAACCAAATCTGGATTAGGTTAAAGTCATCCTAAAATCAAAGGCAAATTCATTCATTGGGGGCAATTTAGAAGGGATTTATAATCTAAACTGCATGAGGTTACAATGGGGGAGGGCAACTGGAATATTTTCAGGAAGACCTACTTAGAGAACACATGAAAATCCTTCCTAGACACCGAGTAGTCCAGGGTAAGAACAGATTACAGGAACCGCTGCCCCAGTAGTGCTAACCACTGTGCCACAGTGCTCTCTAGTGACTAATATATTACTTACTAATGAAGTGTATTTTAAGAAAAATGTCATATGTAAATGTTGATAAATATCTAATTCGATTGGTGTTAGTCTTTAAAAGCACACTTCCACTTAATAAACTCACTGTCAACTATACAGCAATTGCAAATAAAGCATGTACTTGCATCTAAATGCAAAATGTATGAAACAAAAATACTTAGATAACATTAAGTCTGCTTAATTCTCAGCAGGGTTGCAGGGGACCAGAGCGTATTCCAGCAAACATAGGGCACAAGGCAAGAATAATCCCTGGAAAGAAGTATTAGTTTATCACATGCTGAACACACACACAACCAGTGCTAATTCCGCATTGCCAGTCCACCTAACCTGCATGTCTTTAAACTGTGGGAGGAAGCTGGATTATGTGGAGGAAACCCATGTAGACACAGGAAGAACAATAAAACTCCAAAGAGGAAGTACCCATGATGTGAACCCTGATCTCCTTACTGCAAGGCAGCAGTGCTTCCACTTATCTGCAAAACATTTTGTTCTCTTTGTCTACATGAGAATATCCCATCTGTATATTTTTATTATAATTAAGGACCAAACTCTTCTTCACTTTACAGGTTAATCTTGAACAGTTATCCGCCTTGTATTAACAAATGATGTTTTAATTTGAGAAATTATGCTGTCAAAAATTATTTAGAAAACTGAACAACCACAAAGTTCTGCGACCATTACATTTTGTTAAATATTTTAATATGCCCCAAAGAAGCATGTTTCTGTCATGTGGGACATTGCCTTATACATGAAGTGCATAATTTTGTAATTTCTGCTCCGCAAACTCTGCTCTGCGCAAAAATAGAAAGAATCAATAAAATCATGTTTAGGACTCTAGGAATCTATGCCACTGATCAGCAAAGAAGCCACTTATTCTTGCAGTCTTTTGTCTGATATCATTGACAAATATCTTAAGTATAGAAAAAGTGTAAGTACTGGGTATTTACAAATAATAAACTAGACCTAGAGTTCAAATCAATACTTTTATACTGCTGTAACAGTGATGTCACCATATGTTTATTAAAAAAAAAGTGCCCTTTCACCCCAGTTGCCCTTGGGAGGTTACCATCTACATCCATAGGGTCATTATTGTTACATGTACAGAGTACAGTGAAATTGTTCTTAGCATTTGCTAATCATCTTGAAATGTTTTGTTTAATTGTTCAAAATCGGCTCTTGCTCTGTGGGTTTTCTCCACAAGTTGAAGTATTAGTGGGAAAGGAACTTTTATCTTTTTTGGAAAACCAAAAAACAGAATTTCCATATCACAGCAAACATAATAACTATTCTTTTCTTTTAAGTGTATAGTAACCCATGTTGTGATCATTTCAAGGAAAAGTTAATACTAAATACATCATTGATTAATTTTTTTCACCATTTGCAGAATAATCTGTCTCTCAGCAAATTACCCAGAAATCAAGATGTCGCAGTCTTCTCCTGCCGATGAAGGCAGCACATTTGAGCACCTCTGGAACACCCTGTGAGTTTGTTGTTATTCTCTTTTTGATACTGAAACAATTTGATAAAATATTAAAGATTTTTTTATTGGGAACTGTGTCAACCCTACTTATTAACTTTGTTCAAGCTTTCTTTCCTGGAACTAAATATTTAATTTAAAGAAGACTCTGTGTCCCAGTCATTAAAAAGTAAAATAATTCTTAAATTCACTTAGTAAGGGTGCTAGAGCCTATCCCAGCACCATTAGATGTAGTACAAGGCTCTTTCACAAACACATATCCACACTCACTCAGGGCCAGTTTAAACTTGCTAGTTAACCTAACGTGCAAGTCTTTAGGGCTGTTTGCATACAGGAAGGTAAACCAGAGTAGACAAGGAAGAATATTTAGACTCTATGCAGACTACAGCTGGGCTTCAGTGTTAACCACTATGCTACTGTAACACCCTGATTAAAGAGGAAATTCTCAACTTTATAATTTAATTTCTGCTTCAGCGTTCATATATGTTTTTAAAGCAAGATGCCTTTTTAATTTGAACTGTTCTATTTTAATATGTTATTCTGGACTAGTGAAGTGGAGCTTACATGTTTAAATAGTATTTAATCAGACAATTACTATAAGAAACTGGAGAATAGTTTCACATATATATTTGAAGGTGCTACTCTGAATAATTTACACATCTGAATTCCTTTTAAGATTTTAACAAAATGTTTTTTTTATTGCTTGCAGAACAATCAATCCGTTTACTGTACTAAACTATTAAATTGTGTTAATGCAGCTCACTTTAAAAATTTAATATATATTTTACAATAATGAGATAACCACTTGTTTCTTTTAATAGAGAATCAGACAGCACTTACTTTGTTCTTCCACCAAAT
The DNA here is from genome assembly GCA_026402145.1 of Polypterus bichir lapradei. Lineage (NCBI taxonomy): Eukaryota > Metazoa > Chordata > Cladistia > Polypteriformes > Polypteridae > Polypterus > Polypterus bichir. The sequence goes on from JANRMT010062815.1 coordinate 5,410,893, forward strand.
GGCCACTCTGGAAATGATGAAGCTTCTACCAGTTTGCCGTCTAGCCGAGCGGAGGTGTGTATGGATGTCTATCGGATGAGGGGCATGAATGAGACTATTATGGTAAGAGTTGGTGTTTCATCTATCTGACGAATTTTAAAGGTTCCAGATCAGATCATACTTTAAATTATGACTCTATCCTTAATTTCTTATTTTCTTTGCTAGGCTTTAGTTCTGTTGGACCTATTTGTTGTAACATTGCCAGTAAACACAGAATGAAGATTACTGGTACTCTTTCTCACCTGATCTTAACGTCACACCCTTGTCAGAGAAAGTTTCTAGATATGATTTCCCATTCACAGAGAGTAATGGTCCAAATAGGTTTTAGAAAGAATTATATTATATTTCCTTTTTCAACTGTAACTGTCTTACACATTTTCCCCTTGAGGCTGATTTAATTATAAGAGGTTGCTTGGGATCTTCATTTGCCTTTTACCCAGAATGTTACCTAAGAATTCTGTTTGAATATAACTGTAAAGTGCATTGTTTTTCAGTTTCTTTGTATGTGTAATTTTGGCAAAGGGTTGGATTTAAGGAAAATTTTATTTTCCTCAAGACCTCAATATTCCCACTCTTTTTCCCTCCTCTTCAAGGGCAATTTCCCTCCCAACTGCTGAGCATTTGTTACTGTGCACCTGAGAGGGTGGCTAGCCTTAGGATTAAACAGAAAAGGATTGCTGTTAATTACAGACCAAGCCAAGCCTGCAACATGAGACTGTTGGGCTCCCAGCTGTAGCTGTAATCAAATCATTAGAGAAGAGCTTCCTTATTGGCCTATGCAGGAAATTTCTGGCAGCTTTTGCCACTCAAGTAGCATGCTAATAATGCCTGTTTGTGTTATTGAAATGGTACACTATTGATTATCAGTTGCATTTTTTAATATCTTTTTATGGAATTGGTAGCATTCATTATTTATTACATATAGGAGTACTATTATTTTATAAAATCTTGTTTCCCCTATTTAAATTATATTTGGAGTATATCATGTATATATGAGTACAGGTCAGGTCAGGTTGGGAAGCATGCACTGGCACAGTGCATTGCTGCACCCACCACACAACGAAACAGCTTGTGACCCTGGTTGGCAGCCCCTTGGAAGACACGTGATCCAGTCCCACCCTCCAGAAATGACCCTCTATCTGTTGCAGTCAGGTGTCACGTGGGCGTCCCCTTGACCTGGTCCAGTCACTCAGGTCCTCAACAATGTGGAATGGGGAATCGCGCCACATGGCTGTAAGTGCCATAACTAACACTCCCACACAATGCAAGTAATGTGCCTCATTCGGGACTCCATGAGAAACCACTCACTCAACACAGTCAAAACAGCGGTACCCAAGGATTCTCTGAAGAGAAACAGCACCAAAGGAGTCCAGTCTTTGTCTCAGGTCACTTGATAGCATCCATGTCTCACAACCATATAGCAAGACAGAAGGCAACAGGGCTCTAAAGACTCAGACCTTCATCCTTTTGCATAGATATTGGGAGTGTCACATACTCCTTTCCAGTGACCTCATGACCCCACCCCCCCGTGCTCTCCCAATCCATCTACTAACTTCATAGGACAAGTCACCAGAGACATGAATGTCACTGCTGAGGTAAGTAAACCTATCAACAAGGTCAACATTCTCTCCACAGACAGACACACTGCTGATGGCTGTGCCTAAGAGGTATACAGTATATACACGCACACACATACATAAAGTGAAGGAACTCATAATTGGATGAACAACCTTGTTGGAGCAGCTGGTGGTACCTATCCTGGCTGAGACGACAATACAATGGATGGGTCACAGTCTGCTAGTACTGCTTCTTTAGGATTCCTGCAAAATTACATGGGAATTATAGATGGAAGCAATCCAATCTTCTGTTTATTATTAATTGATTGGGCCATTGAAAACTACAGGAGACCCTTGCTCTTTGATTAAATGTTAATTAATTAAGCTGCTTGAAACTCAATAAAGAATCCACAGTTTAATAAGAGAATCTCTAAATTTAAACAGTCCACTTGTCATTAAGGTTGAACACCACTGTAACTTAAATGATCTTCATAACCATAAAATTGTAAAATGAAAGCAAGGAAAGCAAAATATTACCTAGATATAAATAAAGTAACCTGTGTGATGACTAATTCACTGCCACTATAATTTGCTAGGGTGGCCACATTTTCCAGTGACAGAGACAGTCCTAATTTTAGGCTATATGTTCCGATATAGCTGAAGAATATCAAAATGTTGTGGTTTTAACAGGCTGCCCATCTAATAAGGTTTTTCAGTGCTACAAACACTGCTTTGCTGAAATAATCATCATCACAATATATTTACAATAGTATGAATAAAGATGGAACCTTGTTTAATTAACAGATGGGGTTATATATAGCAACTTGTATTATAAACAGTATCGCATCAAGGAACAATAAGCAGAGGAAAACAGGGTACCGGCATTATTTTGTTTATACTTCAAGCACTATGTGGAATCCTATGTGTTCATCTGTGGAAGTGTTTTTTTTTTTTGTAGATGTCTTGATCTCTCCCTGACGATGATGCGATAAAGCTGGCATTATGGGAATTTCTTTTATGCATGGACATATTTGCTACACAATTGTTCTGGTTTTGGACGTTAAATCTGGTGACTTGTCATTTACCATCAGACTGCCACATTCACCTGATATCCATAATGGTCACTCATTGTAATAAAGTTTGCCTTTCACTTCTGTTATTCCCTAACATTTTTCATAGCTGACGAGTATTGCAAGTTCCAGTTCATGAAAATTACTATGGCCAAATATGCTCATGCACAAAAGAAATTAGTAACAAAAGATTTTGTTATTTATTTGGGTTATGTTAATTGGCAATTGCAAATTGTCACAGTATATGAATAAGATTGTGTGTGTATGTATGCATGTGTTAGTAAGAGTGGTCTGTGTAATAGACTAGAGTCCTGCCCAGGCCTGTTTTCAGTTTTTTGCCCAGTCCCAGTGGGACAGCCTATGGCTCCCACAAACCTGAAATGGATTGAGAAGGTTCTAGAATATACCTACTAAACTCAATCCATTGATGTCTACAGGGCATGCACAGTCCTCAAACATGGCTGAATTTTATGCCATCCATACCTTTTCTAACTTGTTTTTTTAGGTCATTGTACACCTGCAAAGCATGATGTGTTTATAACTCATGTACAGTTGCTAAAAACAGGTAAAAAACTGCTGTTTCCAAAAGAATGTGACACTTGAAAGTACAGTTTATCAAATCCGATTCAATCATGGCGCTGATCGTGGCTGGCCCAGTTGTTTGGTCAATGCTTACGTGTCTCCTGTTTTTGTCTGTTAACTTTACTGTTTATCTAATGGCAGATCACTGAGGAACAATATCTGTCAATTTAATAATAATAATAATAATAATAATAATAATAATAATAATAATAATAAATTTTATTTATATAGCACCTTTCCCATGCTCAGGGCACTTACAGAATATAAGAAAGAATGGCAGGGTGTACAGTATATATAGCATTGTACAAACCAATACAGTATATAGCATTGTACAAATTTAAACCAAATATTACTGAAATAAACTGTATGGTCCCCAACTGAGCATTAGAAATGAAATTCTAGCATGGCATTCATGCATTACTGTACTGGACTGCTTAAACTTTTAACTTTCATTATTTCCAAAAGTTTAATAATGCTTTAAATTAAACATGTAAATAACCTAGGCTTTATTATGCTTAAGATATTATTATCACTTACAATCACTAGCTCTAGTTTGACCTGGTATGAATTCTTCTTCATATTTGTATGATGGGTGCCTGATGCATATATAACTTAGGCATCCTGTGACCCTATAATAGATTAATAAGTTTAAGAGAATTGGAAGAATGCCAGTGTAAAGCTTAAATATTTGCCATTAATAAATAATATTCTTAAATATGATTTTTGAATGCATGTCATTTTTTAAATATGTAGGTAGTAGTTATATAAACATTTAAAAGCAATACGGTAATTGTAAATCTTTTATGGAAACTTTAATACGTTTCTGTCTGTTACCTAAAACATTTTTTATTTATGTTACAATGAATAGGATAAAATGTTATTGTAATATACATCATATTTATTTAATTTAAAAATTGTTTCTTACTTTTTATTAAAACCCAGAACAACGTTCATTAATACAAATGTAAGAATTCATTTTTAGTTAACACTTCGGGTGTAATATACACAAATAAAAGATCAAATTGTTATTTTTTGTTTTCAGGGAGCTGCTGCCATTTAATAAATGAACCATCACAATATTTTTTCTTCTCAGTGGTAGGAAAACCTAAAAATTATATATGTCTCCTAAGCTAAATTCATAAAAACCATTATAATTGTGTATTTTTTCTTTTTTTGCTGTCATGTACATGATAAAAAATATAATTAGGTTGCTTCCATCACATGCACAACTGAAAAGAAATGTAATTAATATTCAACAAATTACACAATTTATTCATGTATACAATATTGTTCTAAATCACTTTAACTTTAAATATATTTTCATATATTTAACATGAAAATATATAGTCAATCTGTGGCCGCTTTCTTTGGTGCATCCCTATGAATCATCCAGCAGTAGTCTGCCTACATGCTGACATCCCAACGTTCGTTGGTACTTCCTATAAATTGGATCTTTATTGTTACCCAAAAAGATAGAAATTACATCTTTGAATTATACACAAGCCTCTTGTTCCAGGTTGTTTACTGCATCATCAAATAGTGCATCAGAAATTATTTTTTTTAATATCAGGTCTGGCAAAAATGCTGTCTTTCAATTTAGCATCAGACAAACTTGGAAAAGTTCAGCATAAATACATAAAACAGGCTGTATTTTTGATAGGGCTTTGACAAACAGCTTCATTACACCATGCTTAATATGAAGCAGTGATAGCAACACTTCATCGGTATCTACCAAGCTAGGTCTGATAATGCTTTTGGCAAGTTGTAACTTTTTTCTAGCTGGCCATTCATTCTGAGTGCGATAAAAATTCTAGGCTGTGCTGTCAAACTCACAGAGACGATATTAGAATTATGCATTCCTTGACTGCTGACCCAGTCAGTTATGCAGAACTTTCAGGTTATCACATATGAACCAATGCTCTTTGTAGTTATTTGTCTTGAGAAGACTTTGACAGGCTTCTTTCAAATGCATAAAATGAGCAACAGGTATTGATGCATAATTATTAGCGTTATGAAGAACTACTTGTTTTAGTTTTTTTTTTGTGGACAAGTCTATAAATAGTCCCCATACTTCTGCAATGTAATTGCTGCCAAGATTCTGCGCTAGGCCACTTAAGTCAGTGCAATAAACCAAGGATCCAGCTTTCCTGAAATATGCTGCAAACCGTTCTTCTTTGTTTCAGTACCATGAGAAATTTGTGTGTTGATGCAATATATTTTTTTTCTTTTAATCTGTACTCTAAGAGCTCTGCAGCATCTTTGGAAAGTCCTAGATCTCTTTCTAAATCATTAGGCACTTTCCCACCACGAGACATTTTTTCAGGAGCCAGGGACTTTTTAAAAACTCTGGAAGTTTTTTTTTTTTACCATTCTCACTGCAGGAGCATGGGCCATTTGCAGTTGCTGGTATGTAGTTCCTGGTGCTTTTTTTAACTCTTACTCCAGATGTACTTTGTGTTCAACTAGGAACTATCATGGGTGGGGCTTGGTCAGTGAACTGCTCTGATTGTTTGACCACAAGCTCTGACACCATCTTATAAATCTGTATGTAGCTTGAACTTTTGGACTTGGAGAGAGTTATCAGTGAAAACGGAATGCCACACTTTGCACCACTTTGCTCTTCATTGCCATTATTCTGGTGTGCCATGCCTTGCACCGCATCGAAGCAATAATCTCCCCCGTGAACCTCTAATCACGCTGTAGTTTGCACCACAACACTCTGCTTCTTTTTTGACTTCTTCTTATTTACATAAATGTTACAGTTTCTATTGCATGGTGGGAATACCACATACAAAAGTGGCCAGGGACCACATGTAGCCTAGGGCTTACGTCATACAGAAACACAATGGTTCCTGAAATCAAAGTTTCTGTGGTGGGAAAACACTTATTAAGGTCAATGGCCGTGGCTCATTGTTTGAACATGTTGGGACAAATTCTTCATCATTACCTCCTTCTCCTTCTGAGTTTCAACAGGTGGAGTAGTGATTAGTACATCAGATCCATGTTGTACATGTCATATTGATGATGGAAAATTAGGGTAAAACATTTTCTTTCTGACTGCGGTGTGCTGGCGCCCTGCCAGGGGTTTGTTTCCTGCCTTGCGCCCTATGTTGGCTAGGATTGGCTCCAGCAGACCCCCGTGACCCTGTAGTTAGGATATAGCGGGTTGGATAATGGATTTTCTTTCTGATGATTTTTGTTATATCTTTGAATTACTCATAATAGGAATAACAATCATCACTATGATTTTTTGGGATCCCTCCATATCATCAGAATACTTTAAGCAAGCACTTTCTTCTTATCCTTTGTTCATTGTCTTTGTTCTTCAACACAAATAGAGAAGACAGTTTGAGGGGCCTGTGTTTTGTCCTTGTCACTAAGTTTTATTCCAAAGTAGGCATGATAAGCTTTATTCACAAAATTACTTTTCTTCTGTCTCCTACAAACATTCCTATAAATCTTCACAAATGAAGCAATTAACATCAAGTCTGTTGATGTCTGATGATCTTCTCTAGAGTCCATAATATGAATTAACTTCTTCTTCTTCTTTCGGCTGCTCCCGTTAGGGGTTGCCACAGCGGATCATCTTCTTCCATATCGTCCTGTCTTCGGCATCTTGCTCTGTTACACCCACCACCTGCATGTCATCTGTCACTACATTCATAAACATTCTCTTAGGCCTTCCTCTTTTCCTCTTTCCTGGCAGCTCTATCGTTAACATGCTTTTCCCAATATACCCAGCATCTCTCCTCTGTAATTTTCCAAACCAATGCAATCTCACCTCTCTGACCTTGTCTCCCAACCTTCCAACCTGAGCTGACCCTCTAATGTACTCATTTTTAATCCTGTCCATCCTCGTCACACCCAATGCAAATCTTAACATCTTTAATTCTGCCACATCCAGCTCTGTCTCCTGCTTTTTGGTCAGTGCCACCATCTCCAACCCATGTAACATAGCTGGTATCACTACTGTCCTGTAGACCTTCCCTTTCACTCTTGCTGATACCCATCTGTCACAAATCACTTCTGACACTCTTCTCCACCCATTCCACCCTGCCTGCACTCTCCTTTTCAGCTCTTTTCCACAATCCCTGTTACTCTGAATTGTTGATCTCAAGTATTTGAACTCACCCACCTTCACCAACTCTACTCCCTGCATCCTCACCATTCCTCTAACCTCCCTTTCATTCACACACATGTATTCTGTCTTGTTCCTACTCATCTTCATTCCTCTTCTGTCCAGAGCAAACCTCCAACTCTCCAGGGTCTCCTCGACCTGCTTCCTACTCTCGCTACAGATCACAATGTCATCAGCAAACATCATAGTCCACGGGGACTCCTGTCTAATCTCGTCTGTCAACCTGTCCATTACCATTGCAAATAAGAAAGGGCTCAGAGCCGATCCCTGATGTAATCCCACCTCCAAATTGAATGCATCCATCACTCCTACTGCAGTACTCAACATTGTCACACTTCCCTCATACATATCCTGTATAACTCTTACATACAGTACTTCTCTGCCACTCCCGACTTCCTCATACAATACCACAATTCCTCTCAAGGCACCCTGCATATGCTTTCTCCAGGTCCACAAAGACGCAATGCAACTCCTTCTGGGCTTTTCTATACTTCTTCATCAACATAATATGAATTAACAGTACCAAAAAAAAGAAACTCCTCACTGATCATTTACAAGTGCACTGAGCATCTTATAGAGTCACACTGAAGTAAGTATGCTGCAATCCAGTGATGTGTATCATTGGTAGAGGAAGAACAGGTGCAGACATGTCTCAAACGACTTCTCATGCTGCTACCTGCTTCTGTCTGCTGCTATGACTTATCATTGTGTTCAATTACAACTATATACTGACCTTATTAGCGAATAAAATAACCATTTTGCTTTAATAATCGATTCAAGTAAATCGCCATTGAAATAAAATATTAACATTTAATTATAGCGTGAAAACAAAAAACAAAATCACATATGTAACCTAATTATAAGGCGTTAAATTAAACATACTGACATGACCAAAAATGACCCATTTCATTGGAACGCTAAGGAGTAGAGTTACTGTCTCTTTAATTGTTATGCTTAGTAAGACAGTGGTGTTTGTTTATGGTTTTTAAGTGATACTCAGTTGTGCATACACTCCAGGTAACACCATTTAGTACTGGCAAAATAACAAATGTGCTTTAGTACTTTACCTGACCCTGATACAGTGCTAAAAATGGAATTTTAAGTGCAGTCATTTAAGAAACAGTATCATGAGGAGGTTAAACCAGATGTCTGATTAACATTTTTATTCTTGTTGATTGTCTCCTGTTTGACTATAAATAGTACATTTCTGAGATTCAACTAAGAAGTTCCTAAAATACCATTGAATAGTAATATTAATAATGGGATGGTGGTGCAGTGGTAGCGCTGCTGCCTCCCAATAAGGAGACCTGGGTACGTTTCCCGGGTCCTCCCTGCGTGGAGTTTGCATGTTCTCCCCATGTCTGCGTGGGTTTCCTCTGGGTGCTCTGGTTTCCTCCCGCAGTCCAAAGACATGCAGGTTAGGTGCATTGCCGATTCATTGGTGTGTGTGTGTGTGTGCGCCCTGAGGTGGACTGGCGCCCTGCACGGGGTTTGTTTCCTGCCTTGTGCTCTGTGTTGGCTGGAATAGGCTCCAGCAGACCACTGTGACCCTGTAGTTAGGATATTGTGGGTTGGATAATGGATGGATGCATAATGGAAGCACAAGAGCTTCTTACTTTGTTGTCTTGAAAGCATAAAATATGTCACTACAGTATGTATACTCTAGCTCATAATAGCTGCGGTCAGACAAACACATAATCACTTCAGACTTTCTCTTCATCTTGTAAACCATTATTTGTTATGAATGTGTAGTGACTGATTGGAGCCCTATCCAGGAAGTACATTGGGAAAACCCACAAAAACACAGAAAGAATATGCAAACACCATAGTAACAATATGAGTCCTGGGGCAGCTTTCTTCTGTCAGTAACAACTAAAAAGAGAAATTGCAAGAATGTAATATACAGTACAATGTGTGATACAAGGTTGCAATTAAATATATACAATTAATGTATATTGTATGTAAAGAAATTAGCCCCTTTAATACGTGCATACTCACATACTGTACATTTCATACATACTAATTTATCCTAATGGGTTATAAACCACCCCACAAACCTGAAGTGGATTAATTGGGTTTAGAAATGGAGGAATGGTTATTCCATCTATACATTTAGTCATTTGTTACATTGTATCTGTTGAATTAATAGTTATTTTTGATCCAATGTAGAATTTAACGAAACTGAACAAATACAGATATTCGCATCATTGCAAAACGTGTTTATTGGTTTTTGAATTTATTGGATTTGTTTCTGGAATGTACTATTTGTATTTGTTATTTTTTAATTGTGTTTTGTTATTATGTTTGTTCTTTAAATGAAAAAATAAAATATCAAAAATGTAAACAAACTGCAATAATGTTAATATAAACTTACTTTACAGAATTTTACACTATAGTCCTCCTTGTTAATCTTTGTAGCAAAAGAAATTGATCACATAACAAAAGATTTATATCTGACGATTTTCTCCCACATTCCCAAAGACATCAAGTTATCTGGCCCAGAATAAATTAATGTCCAAATCTGGTTTTGGTTCATTTTTGCACCTAGTTCTGCCAGAAAAGCCTTGGGACCCAGATTTGTGATAAGCAAATTTGGAGAATATAATAAATGGGCAGATAGATGAATTTATTAGAGGTCAAAATAGTGTTGTTTATCATAACAGAAGGATCACATTAACTTTCTGTGCTGTTTTGCTTAACATGTAAGTAAACTGCACAGATGAGTCAATGTGACTAATATTCACCTGTAATTAACTTTTCTTTTTCAGTATTCCTTTATTGTCTGAGGTACTAAGGATAGTTACATACCAAGTCACTAGGTGGATTTAAACATGGAGTCCTTTTGGTTGTGTAACATAGTTCTTTTACTAGAAACATACAAGTTGTTTTCATTAGTCTTCAAGTTGGTATTAATTCAATACTTTTGGAAGCTACAGTACTTTATAATGTCAAAATCATGAGTGTTTAATTCACCTAAGGTGATTTTTCTTTGGTAGTCCAAGAGCTTGTCTTCTGATTAGTATGAAATTCAAAGCCCTTTAAAACCACACAGCATAATATACATGCAGCATGCCTAGGTCTTACAGTTTGGCAGAGAAATAATAACTTATCTAAAGCTTTGTAACTTAATTAAAAAAAAAACAATGATTATAAGTACAATATCCCCCCTCCTTTCTCCTTCTCTGCAAATTGGTATAACCCAATACATCTCCGGGCAAGCCTGAACTTGCTTTGTAGGTTAATGAATAGTCATGAGAAAAAAAATAAGTGGGAGGTGCCAGATTTGTTGTTAGATGCAAGTCAGTTGAGAGGGCCAAGGGGAGATGGGGAAACTCAAAAAAGAGAGCAAGTCCTTCTCTCCAGTCCATCACCTCCAAGCACAGACTGGCTTATTTTTCCAATTTGCTTTTAAGAGATGCACTGCAAGCTGTGAATCGATCCCACACCCTGTCACAGATGTTTGGGTTTTGGTGGAAACCACATGACACCTTTTGCAAGACAAGTCCCCATTGCACCGAAATTGCTGGAGAATTAAAATGCTGTACATTAGTGACCAGACGCAGCATTATTCCACGGTAGGTTTCTGGTAATTTCTATTTAGGCTTGTAGTTGAGAACTGTAATTTCCATGGGGAGTGTAGGTAGCCATCTCTGATGTCTAGCCATTTGTCTTTTGTTTCCTTTTCAGTCAGTTTCTCGTATAGTTATGCCACTAAGCTCACTGAGACTTTCTCTTGTCTTCACTTTAAATGGCACACAATAAGCTGTGTATTTGTGAGACAGTTGTATTGGTTTTGTCAAGATCAGAACTCCTGGAGAGGTGTGCATGCTTACTACATAATTCACTGTTTTAATTTGAGAAGGCATATTATTGGTAATTTAGTTGTTGTAGTATAGAAATTAATATTTAATACTTTCCAGCTTAAAGACCAATGTTAGGCATCTGTATACTTATCCCTAGTTTCAGTTTGGAAGACACATTTCACATTTTTTCATTAACAGTTTGTAAGTATGTGTTTCATGTTTGTAATATATTGCAATGGTAAATTTGTAGTGCAACTACACTAAAGTAGTGGAGCAGCCTAAAGCTTTTGCATTAAAACGAAAAAAATAAGGAAAGCAGCACTTTAGCAAACAAATAACTACTGTAATAAAACTACTGTTACTTCACTTCTCTCCCCTGTTAAAGGAGTACATGGTGCCTTTTTGTAAGTGGCCTGCTCTCTAGTATCAGGTTTGGAGCCTGTTGCTGTTACTGTGTCACCTTATTAAGAAAGGAATCCCTAGATTATTAGCTAGATTGCTAGCTTAAAAGATAGCAAAGTCTTAAAGGGAGCAAGAGAAGAAAAATAAATAAGTTCCTCCCTTTAGGTTGTTTACTGCTTCCTACCAGTTCTGTAGGGAGAGGCTACTACATCATTTGAAACTAATATTGAATTAAATAGGTTCAGGAAGTGGGTGGATACAAGTGTTTGGTTGAGTCCATGAAAAAGTGAAATGCAATCTTTTTTATCTAGTGTTTATTCCAGTTTCTAAATACTTTTTCCAAAAGAATAAAACAATGCACTATAAATAAGAACATTTCTTTGCACTTCGTTTTTCATTTGGTTGATGTGCTCTTGCAACTACGGTATCACTTTTGCTATATATATAAGCTAAACTTTTAAATATAAATATATGTGTAAAGAGAGATGTTTTATATAACAACTGCACTTATAGATATCATTTCATCATAGTGCATGCTGTTGCAAAACAACAATAAAAATAAAATAATAAATAAAAATAAATAAAACAATAAAACAGATGGATAAATATTAATTTCTGAAAATGTGGCTTATTATTTACATTTGTTTAATCATTTTATTCTTTTTATTCTAACAAGATAACATGCTTTTATATGTATTCCAAATAATACAAGTATGTAATTCAGAAATTTTAATGGACATTTATTTATTAATAATGGATTATTTTGTACTAATGGACTTTATTCATTAATATAATTCTATAGTATTCATTTGCACATTAGAATTTCCCAACTCAATGAATTTCCTTAGGCTTGAAATTAAATCATAGTTACCACTCTCTAAGAATATCTGAGGTAAATAATAGCAAAAGACACAGAACTGAGCTTTGCATACAGCGTGTTTTCTTACTTGGTATAACTTACTTGCATTAGACTTTATTCCCCAACTTTCTGATTTTATCTTCGCCTCTCATTTACCCTCTAGTGACCTGAGGTAAATAACTTAGCATCCAAAAGCTCCAGGCAAAATAATTTGTAAATATTTGCTACTGTGTACGTGGTAAAGAGTCACAGAATATATTTAATATAGAGAGTGGCTATATTAAGTAAAGCTTGTGTATACATATAGACACTTATTTACTGAAAACATTTCTTTAATACATAACCAATATAAATGTAAAGCTAAACTATTAATTCAGTTATTTTTACATAGCCCAATTTCAGTTACTATACTAGAAATACAATCCAAAAAAAATAACATGCAGTACCATACCAATATACATTAATTAAATTAGTGAGTGTACCCTATGAATGGAAATTAAATAGATTTATAAAAAAAGCAAATTGAGTACACAATTAATAGGCACTCTTGTGACCATGAGCTAGATTAAGCAGGTTTGAGAGTGGATGGAATAATAAAAATATATACTTATAATTAGGTTCTTTAGAAATGGCATCACCCCCATTTGATTCCAGAATGAGTGTGTTTTACTCTGTGGGTAAGTGTTCCCTGTGATCTACCAGCTTCTAGTTCAGAATTATTTATAAAGTTGTCATTTTCAGTTAAATTTGAAATTAATCTTCATTGTTTAATTTCTTAACATCTTGCCTGAAGAAGGGGCCTGAGTTGCCTCGAAAGTTTGCATATTGTAATCTTTTTAGTTAGCCAATAAAAGGTGTCATTTTGCTTGGCTTTTCTCTACATTCATAATGGCTAACACAGTACAACACCCTAGTACTACATTACAAAGTTGATGTGATATACACTGTTTTGCAGTTATGTAAGTGCAAGCAGACTTCTAAAATAATAGACTTGATGTAAGAATGAACTGCTCTGCTGAATTAACTATATTACAGGCTCCAAATAATTTTGTGTACAGTATATGCAGGGTTTGTCTTATAGTTTTTTCTTTGTAGCTATTTTCTGTGAACTTTAAATAAAACAATATTATATAGAAATGAATCAAAGACATTAAAGTTTCACAAAGTATTAGTTTTACAATGTAATGTATTGCTTGTGGTATTGCTTTAAATTAAAGATTGGTTTTAGGCAATTCAGAGATGAATGGATGGATCATTAATTTTCTATATCTGCTTAATACTTAAAAAGATGCGTTTCAGAAATTGTGATTAGAGCTTCTACGTCACCAAGGAATGAGTGAGTTTGTATGTGCATATGTGAGAGTGTTCCTGGCAATTGACTTGATTCTTGTCCAGGATTGCTTCTTACCTTTTGCTCAGTGTTGCGAGATAGTCTAATCTGCTAGGTGAATCTAATATTGGATTAAACAGGTTCAGTAAATGAGTGGATGTATTAACTTTTTTATTTTTATTGCAGCAATTTTGCCTGTATATTAAAATGTGGAAACCCTAATTTTATTATTAAATTTGTACACTCTAACAATTGTATTTATTTGTTAGCAGGCTAGATATACTATAAAGCTTACTAACTAGTTTTTCTCCAGAATTGACTTGGCACATACATATATTTGATTTTTCCATATTTTTTTCAATATGAATTGTGTTATTTTATGAATTAATTAAAATATAAGATAAGTAAGTGCATGTAAAGCTGATATAACATTTTTGATTATTGTTAAGACTGGTCGTAAATTCCACTGTCAGAAGGTATTCATGATGCGTTGTCCATGTTAACGTTTAATTTAGTATATTGTAAAATGTCATTATTTTTGTACTTCTTTGTACTTTCTTAAAAGTAAGCAGGTTGTATAAGTTTGCATTTTTTTTACTCTGCCTTATTTATGACACTTTTTAGACAATTATCATAATAAGTAATGTTCCACCTTTAGCCAGTTGTATTTGGAATTTATGAGTCCGCCTGAAGTATTACAATTTTTAATTTTCTTTAACAAAACAGAATATAAATTTGTGTTTGGGATTTTATTAGGACTACTTAAATAAGTTTGTTTGGTGTTTGTGTGTTCCAGTGTGCAATTGTGCAGAAAAACAATTTTTTTCACTTTAATTAAAATGCTTTAAAAATGTAAGCAACTGAAGAATGTTGACCAGGTGAATTATTTGTATAGATATTCAGTTCTGTTTATTGTGTATGTGTATACAAGAACTATTTGTATTTAAAATATGTTTTAGTAGTGTGTGATCTATAGACCTAGGTTTTCTATGGTCAAGCATAATGGTTTCTTAAGGGAGGTTTGTTGCTCTTTAATTAAGAGTGAAACAAAATCTATCCTGTTGGTCTCTAGCCAAATTAAACTTTTTATTATTTTTTATCTGTAGTGGCTAATTCTGCTTTTGTTTCTTTGAATTGCAAGTGTTGGAGACCAGGCTAATTCCTCCTCACTGGGTCTAACAGTAGAGGGAGCACTCAGATCAATTTTTCTGTGTTGCTTTACTTGCGAGGCCAGAGAATTTCCGAAAAAGAGAATTTTGGATGCAAACCTAGCCAGGAGTAGTGATTGTTTATTACATAACAGTTGTGCCTGGCAGGTGCAATTTGCTATCCTCCCTGTTAAGCCAATGACCACTGCTTGTTCTACTTGTTATTCTGTCTCAATGAATAATTGCATAGCTGGAAAAATTTCTTTGATTTTAAATAACATTATCTATTAAAAGAATGGCAAAAACATTGGTTCATGTTTTAAGTAGTATTGCAAGAAAAAAAAGTGCCAGCCCATTTCAGTGTTGCTAATTTTTTATAACTTTTAATTTTCTGTCAGGTTCACTCAAGTTTGTTACTTAGGCATAAAAGGGTAAGCTTCAGCATAACATTAGTATGTCTTCATGATGATATTTTGTGCTACCAATAAATAATTGGATAGTAAAATTAAAATCCCTACTTTTTCATAATATTGCAGTAGTTCAGCATTGAAATGAAAGAATGTTTTGAAGCAAAATTACATAATAAACTCTTTTATTTTCTTCTCACCCTTAGATAAGCATAAGTATGGAGGCAAATTAACTTACTACAAATAACTGCATCAATCTTGCTACCTACTGAAATTATCTAAAGTTCTAGTTACAGTACTTTGTGGTGTGTTGCAAAGCCTTTGCCTTTTCATTTTCTCATTGCTTTGGGATTTTTTAGTAAAATGTATATTTGATTGTATTTACAGTCATGTCCGAAATTATCGACACCCCTGGAATTTTCCCAGAAAATGCACCATATCTCCTAGAAAATTGTCGCAATAACAAATGTTTTGGTATGTACATGTTTATTTCCTTTATGTGCATTGGAACAACACAAAAAAAAACAGAGAAAAAAAGCAAAATCTGACATCGTTTCACGCAAAACTCAAAAACCGGGCTGGACAAAATTATTGGCACCCTCAACTTAATATTTAATTGCACGCCCTTTGGAAAAAATAACTGAAATCAACCGCTTCCTATAACCATCAACAAGCTTGTTACACCTCTCAGCTGGAATTTCCGACCACTCTTCTTTTGCAAACTGCTCATGGTCTCTCAGATTTGAAGGGCGCCTTCTCCCAACAGCAATTTTGAGATCTCCCCATAAGTGTTCAATCGGATTTAGATCCGAACTCATTGCTGGCCACTTCAGAACTCACCAGTGCTTTGTCTTCAACCATTTCTGGGTGCTTTTAGAGGTATGTTTGGGGTCATTGTCCTGCTGGAACACCCATGGCCTCTGACGCAGACCCAGCTTTCTGACACTGGGCCCTACGTTGCGCCCCAGTATCTTTTGGTAGTCTTCAGTTTTCATGTTGCCTTGCACACAGTCAAGGCATCCAGTGCCAGAGGCAGCAAAACATCCCCAAAACATCTTAGAACCTCCACCATGTTTGACTGTAGGTACTGTGTTCTTTTCTTCGTAGGCCTCATTCCATTTTTTGTAAACAGTAGAATGATTTGCTTTACCAAAAAGCTCTACCTTGGTCTCATCTGTTCACAAGACGTTCGCCCAGAAGGATTTTGGCTCCCTCAAGTACATTTTGGCAAACTTCAGTCTGGCTTTTTTATGTTTCTGTGTCAGCAGTGGGTTCATCCTGGCTCTCCTGCCATAGCGTTTCATTTCGTTCAGATGTCACCAGATAGTTCGAGCTGACACTGTTGCACCCTGAGTCTGCAGAAAAGCTTGAATATGTTTTGAAGTTGATTGGGGCTGTTTATCCACCATTCAGACTATCCTTCGTTGCAGTCTTTTATCAATTTTTCTATTCTGTCCACGTCCAGGGAGATTAGCTACAGTACCATGTGTTGTGAACTTCTTGATTATGTTGCGCACAGTGGACAAAGGAACATGAAGATCTCTGCAGATGGACTTGTAGCCTTGAGATTGTTGATAATTTTCCACAACTTTTGTTCTCAACTCCTCAGACAATTCTCTGCTCTTCTTTCTGTTCTCCATGCTTAGTGTGGCACACTCAGACACACGACAGAAAGGTTGAGTCAACTTTTCTCCATTTTAACTAGCTTCAGGTGTGATTGCTATATTGCCAGCACCTGTTTCTTGCCACAGGTGAGTTCAAACAAGCATCATATGCTTGAAATGAAACGATTTACCCACAATTTTGAAAAGGTGCCAATAATTTTGTCCGGCCTATTTTTGGAGTTCTGTGTGACATGATGTCAGATTTGGCTTTTTTTCCCTGTTTTTTTGTGTTGTTCCAATGCACATAAAGGAAATAAACATGTGTATACCAAAACATTTGTAATTGCAACAGTTTCTTTGAGAAATGGTGCATTTTCTGGGAAAATTCCAGGGGTGCCGATAATTTCAGCCATGCCTGTATATATAGAAATGAGCTTGATCATTCTGAAGAACTCTTCAGTTTTACTGGTAGTGTGTTTTCACTAATCACATTCTTTTATGATGTAATACCAGCTGGAGTATTTACAGACATTGTTACACACATAAGCAATCAATATAATTTTGTACAGTAATTCAGGTATTCTTTTGCTATAACAGTTACATCATCTTTAAAAATGAGCGAGGCAGTCTCACTAGCAATCCTGTCATTAGTTCCATAAAGTTTCATTAATGAAATGGTAGGCTTTGATCATTTTCAGTTTTTATTTTTTTCACATTGTTACTTCATTACCACTTTGGTGGAGTTCTGTCTTAGCCTTTTTTCAGTACTTGGCTTCAAGGATATCAAGTTGTAATCTGGCTTTTCCGCTTTTTGGTTCTAATGGGAAATTTGCCTTTGTAGGCTTGCTGCTAACATTTTGTACAAGTAGTAGATTTTGGATACCTTCATCATTGGTAGTGTTGGTCATTTCAGCAACAGTGTTTTAGAGTTTATTTTTACAGCTCTATTTATGTTTTTGTTCCCTTCAACAGACCTGACCATTGCCATTTGACGCATATATATGTGGTTTCTTTCTTCTCAAGTTATTTCATATTGTTGATGTTGTAGACCTGGTTTCTGTATTTCTAAAGTAATTCTTCATTCAGTGTCTATATTGCCTGCCTTTCTAATGTACAGTTTCCTTGTCTTTATGTTAGTTTAAGCCTGCTGATGGTATACAGAGACCCTAACTCTGCACTGTGTGCACATGACTAAATATGCAAGAGAAAACAGCTGGTTGATAAGAAGTTCCTGACAATCAAATGTCTCAATGCGTATTTGGGATGAACCTCAAACAATAGTATTATTTTAATATTTTTTAATAATATATGTACATAAAGGACCTAAAAATAAAGGTATTAGTTTATTTTTTTCACATATTGATATTTTGATCTCAAATCTGAATTGTAGGATTATACTTCAAAAAGGGATTTTAACTTCACTGTCACAATGCTTATAGAGGTTCTGTGACTGTGGATTGCACACATACTGTACACTTTAAGTTTTCAGGAAAGGAAAAGATAGTTTCAGTGTAATGCCTCACTGTAGGATTTTAAAACTTCAGTGCAGATGCTACACAGGATATTTTAAGATGCCTTGCAGATATTGCTGGTACAGGACAAGTATGCTCAAAGACATCCCAGCTGTCACTTCGTGGCAAAGCAAGGATGCAGAAAATCATTATGTATATGTTTCATCCTGTTTATTTCTGAAATTGTTTTGGTATCTCACCCATTCTGTCTGTATGGGTTTATATGAAGTGATGTGTTGCATGTTGATTAGGAGCTGCAAGAAAGAACTTTCATCTACTTTCTATATATTATAATAATTATCCTATACACCCATAAACTTATGTGCATATACACATTATTGTATCTACAGTCATTATTGACATTCCTGCATATAAAGGCTTGTATAAAAATTGAAATCAAGACAAATCACATCAGAATTTTTTCACCTTCATTAAGATAATCAACCCACCAGTATTTAAGTTAAAAATAAATCATTTTAGAAATACTAATTAAAGATAAAAAAATTTTAATTTGTTGGTTATGTGATACTTTTTGGAAGCAAGTTTTAATTTGATAATAAACAAAAGACCTATTTGGATAGGTTTCTATCAACTTTGCACACCCAAATTGTGTGATTTAAACCCAATGCTTTTGCAAAAGAGCTCAAGTTCAGTCAGATTGCGAGGAGATCTTCTATGCATATGCTTTTCAAGGCAAACACATATACTGATGTCCAAACACTAACTGGGCCATTCCAGGATATTGATCTCCCATTTTTGTAAGTCATTTGGTATTTGTATTTCAGATATTTGTTACATTCAAATGATAAGCGAGGAGGGTTTGCATTTGGAAAGGCATCCAGCTGTAAAAATAATGCTGAAATTTCTATTGGAAAAATCTAGTCATTAAAATGGGAATAACTACAGAAGAAGAAGCTATATTCAAATATGAAATTCATCTTTTGGTCTAATTTTCTGTATAAGATCTCCCAATTCATGCTGCATATCAGGTCAAGAGCCAAGCCACGAAGTCCAAGGAACTCTCTGATAGCTGTGATAAAATTATGGTGAGGCACAGATCAGGGCAAGGGTGTATAACTATTTTAGAACAATCTGGACGAGAACTGGCCATTCAGCCCAACAAAGCACGCCAGTCCTATCCACTTTATTCTTCTAAAATAACATCAAGTCTAGTTTTGAAAGTCCTTAAAGTCCTTCTGTCTACTACACTACTTGGTAACTTATTCCATGTGTCTGTGGTTCTTTGTGTAAAGAAAAACATCCTAATGTTTGTGCAGAATTTACCCTTATCAATTTTCCAACTATATCCCCATGTTCTTGATGAACTCATTTTAAACACTTCAGTCATGTCTCCTCTTAATCTTCTTTTGCTTAAACTGAAATGGCTCAGCTCTTTTAATATTTCCTTATAATTCATTCCCTCTAGTCCTGAAATCAGCCTAGTTTCTCTTCTGTGGACTTTTTCCAGCACTGCTATGTCTGTTTTGTAGCCTGGAGATGAAAACTGCACACAGTACTCTAGGTGATGTCTACCCAGTGTGATATAAAGCATGAACATAACTTCCTTGGACTTGTGCTATATAACATAATATTCTGTTAGCCATCTTAATGGCTTCTGAACACGGTCTGGCAATTGATAGTGTTGAATCAATTACCCCTCCTAAATCCTTCTCAATTTTAAGATCTCCAATATGGTATACAAACCTAAAATGTTTACTTCATGCGTGTAATACTTTATATTAACTAATGTTACTTTTAATCTGCCACAAATCTGTGAAGCCTGTATGCTGCCCAAGTCCCTCTGTAATGATTGAGTGGATTTTAGATTATCTGCCAATCCACGTATCTTGGTATCATCTACAAATGTAACCAGGTTATTTATATTCTTATCCAAATAATGTATATATATATTAAACATAGCATTGGCCCTAGCAAAGAACCCTGTGGGGCACCACACTTAACATCACCCAATTCTAATTCTGATAGGTTTCCTCAACACCATAACCCTCTGCTTCCTGTATCTGAACCAATTTTGCATCCATCAGCACACAACTCCCTGAACTCCCACTTCTTTTAATTTGATGCCCACCCTTTCATGTGATGCCTTATCAAATACTTTCTGAAAGATAAATAATATCATTTGCTCGACTTTATTATTCCTGATGCATTTCACCTCCTCCTTGGCTGTTCTTTTACTACTAAAATACCGAAAGAATCTCTCTGGGTCATCTTTCACATTATCTGCAATATACCTCACTAAATGCCTTTTAGCTTCCCTGATATCCTCCTTAATAGTTGCCCTCATGTTCTCATACGCCTTAAGAATCACATTGGAGTTCAGTGTTCTCCCAAGCGGAACGCCCGGCTAATTTAGTTGTGCGCCCGGCTGTCATCTCGCATGACATTGTGAGATGACAGCCGCAGATCTGCAGGCACAGGCAGATCTAATGATCTGCAGAGATGGCAAGGGACAAGCGGGCGGGTGGGCAAATACTGCTAAAGCTAATAGCGGGTGTCGAGGCGGAGCAGAGTTCACAAGCAAAAAGTATGGGGAGGTGGGGTTTCGAGAGCGGGCTGTACATGGTAATAGCGGGGATGTAGCAGCTTAATACAGTTGCAAGGAGTAAGGAGAGGTGGGCGGGCGAGACGGGGCTGTACATGCTAATAGCGGGAGCGGAGCGGCAGTTCACAAGCAAAGAGGATGTGGTGGTGGGCGGGCAAGAGGAGGTCTGATAAAATAAAAAAAAGTCTAGTGAAACCAGCCTGTCAGATATCAGAAAAAAGGCGTCAGGAAGTGATATCTCTATTCTAAGCGTCAGCGCAGTCTGTATAGTGCGGCTGAGCGTACAGGAGCTCTTTTCTTGTAAAGTAAATAGCAAACCAATACAGTATATACACATACAGTTGTTTAAGCATTAGGTGTGTTCTGTGTGCAAAAATCCTTGTACCACTCACTGTGGTTCCTGTTTAAAGTGACCCCATCTGCCGTTCTTGTATGTGCTCAAATTTGAACCTGCGTCCATATTGCAAAAAGTGTGCAGAAACCCTTGCAGCACACACTGTGTCCTGAGCAAAAGTTTTGTCACTGAATTGCTGAGGGTTTTGTACGGAAGCGTATTAGGGCCACGGTGAAGAACAAAAAAAATACGGACAAAGTGAAGAAAAAAAACTGTCGAGAATAAAGTCGACATGTTGCTACATAACTTATGATGGGGGTTTGAAAAAATCTAGTAAATTAAACATTCATTTTAAGATGAAGTTTAGTTTACGATGTTCTACTTTAATGACAAACTATGAGATAAACGGCGAGAATAAAGTAGAAGTGTCGAGATTAAAGTGGAAATGTTGAGAATGCGTACCTGCCGTAGTGCAAGTGTGAATTGAATATCCAACAGGCTCTCACTTTCCCACTCAAAAGTCTTATTCAAAGGTACTTTAAATTTTTTTCAAACGTTTTACCAACATGAGCAAAAGAATTGTTCAGAAAACAACACTGCTCAGTTATTTCAGAAAAGAGACGCCACTAACTAATGAAGGTGCAGCGTCAACTCCTCATGTGGCAATTTCAGACAAAGACATTGCAGAGGATGGTCCATCAGGGGAAGTCTCTTCAGCACACACTCTGCCAATTGATAAATCTAAGCACCGCTTATCCGGCATTAACAAACAATGGTTTAAAGATTTTGATTGGCTAATGGTCAAAGAAAATGTTATGTGGTGCTCATTGTGCATGAAATACTCAAACAAACACCCCCCAAGGAGGGGTTACTTTGGGTAAACGTGCCATACACAAGAATTCGAAAAGAAAGCTTGGTGGACCATGAAAAAAGTAAAACGCACATTGAGTCTTCTGCTGACCTTTTAGGAAAGCGTGTACTAGAGCAAACTGGAATCGGTCAAATTGAAACATCTGTATCTATGTTAAATAACTTACAGAGAGATGCCTTTTTGGGAGCTTTAAGATCCATGCATTGTTTGGCAAAAAATGAGTTGCCACATACAACGTTGTTTGAAAAGCTGTTGGAACACTGTAAAGAAATAGGTTGTTCCTTTTTACAAAATCTCAATGTTGGTAAAAGTGCACATTACACCTCTGAAAGAATAATGCAAGAGCTGCTGGATGTCTTAGCATCAGAAATAAAGTCTAACATACTGAAAAATATACACACAGTAAAGTTTTTCAGTATTCTGTCATGAAACCACAGATATCTCAGATGTAAAACAATTAATTATTTACATTAAATATGTTTGCCAGGTCACTAAAGAGGTTAGAATTAGTTTTTTATCAACCCACAATATGATTGATGGCAAAGCGGAGACTATAACCAACACACTGAGTGAGACTATGGACACTCTAGGCTTGAAAACTGCTAATCTGGTTGGACTAGGGTCAGATGGAGCTGCTGTTATGACTGGGAAACAGAAAGGTGTGGCAAAACTGCTTAGAGATAAAACATCTGGACTGGTCAACTGCCACTGTGTAAACCACCGATTGGCCCTTGCAAGTGCCCAAGCAGCAGCTGCTCTACCTTATTTAACAAAACTGAACACTTAAGGCAGCTGTTCTATTTCTTCCAAAATTCTTCAGTTAGGATGGCCGGTTTAATGGAAATTCAAAATATTCTGAACATTCCCCAGATTAAGCTGAAAATGGCCAGTGACACTAGATGGCTGTCTGATGACTTTGCAGTACAGTCACTACGATAGTGTACGAGTAATCTCCTTGGAAGGCCCAGATCCTGGGATGTTTGATTATGGGAAAGCTTCAGACAACTGGGCCTCTAGGAAGAAAAGAAGAATAAATATTTAACTGAAGACACCTTCTGCATATGCAAGTTGGCTTTGAAGAATATTTTAAAATTTTTCTTCATTAGGTTTCCTATACTTTTTTCATTGTTTTCATTTTTCTTCCTGACAGCGACAATACTTGTGCCTCTTGGTTTATGTCATAACAATTGTTATTTAAAATTTTTGTTAGGGTTGCAGTATCCTGAGTTGGATACTTCTTAAATTTAATAAAAATATTCTTTCACAAGTGTCAAACCTTAAAAAAGGAAGTCATATTGAGCTTTGGAAAATCTATATATATAATTCACTAAGGCAAGACACCCATGGAAAGCACGCCGGAAGGGGCGTGGATTCACTAAGCCGCCGACAAGTAAGACACCTATGGCGCACGCAGGGAGGAGCCACGCCCACCAACTCCAAGACCATTGGATACGACGACAACTCGCAGAGCCACGCCCACCAACTCGGACGCGACGACACAGAAAGAACGCCGTCATTTACATTCGTCTGTCATGGAGGCCTCATGTACCTCCGAGCCACCTTGACTGTTCATAGAGGCATGTTTCTCACGGAGGTGAGTCGCCATATGCAGCATGTAAAACGGTTTGCGAGGGGTATCCCATGGGATCCTTAAAGCAATCCTTTACAACTGAGGTTAAAACACAATGAAGTAAGCAGTCTTTAAAAACCGAGTTTTCGGTTACAACGCACGACCGCGTGCACCATAGCAAACTGTTTTACACGCTACATACAGCAATTCGCATCCGCGGCAAACATGCGTCTTCTTCACTCACGAACAATTATCTGTTGCTCTCTCCAGAGTTCCATCTTTTCATTCACTTTCTGTTGTATCCTCAAACCCTCCCTTTTTAGACAACTGTGTCTTTCCAGAAGTGTTTAGCATTCAATAAATAATTATGCATGAGATTGAGCGTGTGTCTACCCGGCGCAGAGAGGCGTGGGTAAGCCGTTGAACCCCATTCGGACTGCAAACCGTGGAATTCCCACTAAGTGCGACTCATACGTTCCCACTGGTTGCGTCCCTACCCTTTGTGCACACCCCCCTCCGACCTCGCTACTACCGTGGTCGGGTGTCTTGGTGGATTATATATAGAAAAGCAGCCAAAACCGCACAGAGCAATGAAACGTCTACGTGAGTCACAGGTGCATCTGGACTGTGTAAAGACGACAACGACTCAAGTGACGAGTTGGAGGTGGGCACATGAGCGGGCAGTGCATACTGAACGAGAACTCAGCAGACTAACATGACGGAGGGAGCTGAATGGATGTCCTTCTCCTCTCCTCCCATTCCACACTCCGCGCCATGCACCCCCATCCCTCCATCTGGCAGAAGAAGGCGCGATGATGGTCCGCCAGTTTTCAGTCACGGACGATTGTGTGTTGGTTCGTTCCGTGAATTGTCACAATGTTGCTTTTCTTGCTGATTTATTACATTACCGATTTTTCAAATGTTAATTTTCTCCCTGTGCTTAAAAATCATTAAAAAACCGGCCTGATTATGCGGCATATGGTACGCAGCGGGTTGGCTAGTAATTAATAATAATTAACTAATAAAAATAGTCCACATTTAATTTTCCACACCACCAAATTTCCCCGTCCCGCCCCATCCGGCTACTTTTTCTTGCCACCCAACTGGAAAAAATTTCTGGGGAGAACACTGGAGTTATTAGTCTTATATGCCTTATAGAGCTGTTTTTTTCCTTTGCAGCTTATTTTCCAATTCTTTAACCTACTGCAAAGTTTTTTTTTTTGCATTTCCTACTAATTTCCTACTACATTTTTAAAGCTTTGAGCATTCCTATGAGCAAACTGGCTTCAATACTCTTGACATGGAAGAAATTTGGAACATTTAGAATGCTTTCTAGAGTTGGTCCTGCCAAACTAACTAAACTGGAAAGAAAAGCTTTGGTTAGAGAAGTGACCATGAATTCAGTGGTCACTTAAACAGAGCTTCAGAAGTCCTCTGCTGTGGTGGGAAAACATGTTGGAAGGACGACCATTTCAGCAGCACTCCATCACACATTTTTGGCAGAGTGGCTAGATAGCAGCCACTCTTGAGTAAAAGGTATATTAAAGTTTAAAGAAATCTGAGAGCCCTAGGACAAAGATTCTCTGGTCTGATAAGGCAAAAATGTAACTCTTTGGGCAGAAACTCAAGCACTTTGTCTGGCTAAGACCAGGAACTGGTCATCAACTGCCTAATACCATCCCAATGGTGAAGTGGGATAGTGGCAAAAACATGCTATTGGGAATGCTTCTCAGTGGCAGAGACAGAGACACTGGTCAGAATTGAGGGAAGGATGAATACACCCAAATACTGAGAGGTCCTTGAAGAAAACCTGCTCCAGAGTGCACGGTACTTCATACTGGAGTGATGGTTCACCCTTCAGCACAACAATGATCTGCAGCATGCAGCCAAGACAATGCTGGAATAGCTTCAGGACAAGTCACTGACTGCCCTTGAATGGATCTGCTAGGAGGAATGGGATAAACTCCCAAGATCCAGGTTTGCAAAGCTTGTAGAGACTTAGCCAAGAAGGCTCAAAGCTGTAATTACTGCCGAAGAGATTTCTACATAGTAATGATTTAAGTGTTTCAATATTTATCTAAATGAAGTATTTTAGGTTTTGATTTTCATAAGTCTCCAAACTTTTCTGAAGACATGTTTTCACTTTGTCATTATGGGTTATTAAGTGTAGATTGGTGAGCAAAAATGACAGATTTATCCATTTAAAAAAAATCTACAACACCATTAAATTTGTGACACAATTAAGTACGCTTAAAGTGAAGGGGTTTGTGTACCCTCTGAATCCACTCTGTTGTCTCCTTTTGAGGCTGTGTATGTTTACCTGCCTTCTTCAGTTTGTTAGTGTGCCCATTGTGGTGGGTTTAACTCTTTAATATCTATCTATGTAAACCACCAATTATATTGCTGAAATATATTCATGCTAAGACTATTGCCTTCCTGGTTTTTGAAAGAAAAGTAGCTTTGATTGCCAATCATCCTCTCTGTTTCTTTAGATTTAGTAAGGAGGCAGAATGGTGGCCCTTGTTACATTGCCACCTTGTAGTGCATCTCAGACACCCAAAACAATTCTTTGTATGTGTTTGTACAAGAGGGTAAACAGAAGACAAAAAGCAATTAGAGTGCAGGGCTTAGTGGAGGTTTTTGGTGCTGATGCTAAGTATCTCTTGATTCTTTAGGTCTGTTTAAACTTGTTCTAGAATGTGCCAAGGCTAAACAATTCATACATGTGTGTGCGTGTATGTATGCGGTTAGAGGTGCAATAAAGTCTCCTGAAATATTTCATCCCAATTCTGAAGGAATTACAGTGTCGCCATCTCGCCTTTTTTGCTTTCCTGGAAATTCCCACAAATGATTCCAAAGACAGCTTTCATGTGGGGTGAGTATAGAAGAACATTTTCATTCTCAAGCTCAAGCCATATAGCTTCAAATAACATTTACATTTGTTGTGGATTAGGTCTGAATTTTATGTGTTTTAAATTCTTATTTATGCTGCTCTGTAACCATAGTAAATTCTTTTCTAAATTACAGTGATCTCTGGTCATTTCTGCTATTGCATTAAGCCAGATAACTATTGAGCTTCAGGCCAAGTTTGTAAATTCCTTAGGTACTATATGGATGTGATGTATAGCAATTCTACCATTTTACTGTTATTATGAACCATAGAAAAATTATTTTTTGTCTACCAGTTTATTTTCTGAATACAGTACAGTAAATCACAGATTTGGCAGAAACACTGTATCATAAACTGAGTACAACACTGCTCTCTGTGGCGCTGTCACTATAGGATTTTATCCCATTTTAATACTCACCTTTTTCATTTCTGAAATACTCCTTTCTTTTATGTTGGCAACAGGATGGTGCACATTCCCTTCTCAGGATGTGTAGTTTGACCATGGATTTGATTTCCAAGATAGTTAAACCTCCAATGAAGATTTACAAAAGGGATGAATTCCAAGATGAAACATGTATTTGGAGTGCAGTGGTTGTCTCAATAAGTTATCTAATTAGATAGATAGATAGATAGAACTTTATATGTGTCTTTTAACACGAATGCAATGAGCTATGTCTTTTAGTATGGGTGTAATGTAGTAAATGTATTCTCTATCTTGTGATAATAAATGCGGCATAGCCTCTGGCTAACTGTTCATATTCTCTTAGTGTTCATTCCAGTCTGATTGTCTGCTGAATGTGTGCAAATAAGTATGGAGGCATATTATCCTACAGTATCTTTTGCAATGTCTGACTAGCAACATGACATGTTCTTCTTCTTCTTCTTCTTGTTTCGGCTGCTCCCATTAGGGGTCGCCACAGCGGATCATCTTCTTCCATATCTTTCTGTCCTCTGCATTTTGTTTTGTCACACCTACAGTATCACCTGCATGTCCTCTCTCACCACATCCATAAACCTTCTCTTAGGCCTTCCTCTTTTTCTCTTCCCTGGCAGCTCTATCCTTAGCATCCTTCTCCCAATATACTCAGCATTTCTCCTCTACACATGTCCAAACCTACGCAATCTTGCCTCTCTGACTTTGTCTCCCAACCATCCAACCTGAGCCGACCCTCTAATGTACTCATTTCTAATCCTATCCATCCTCGTCACACCCAGTGCAAATCTTAGCATCTTTAACTCTGCTACCTCCAGCTCTGTCTCCTGCTTTCTGGTCAGTGTCACTGTCTCCAACCCATATAACATAGCTGGTCTCACTGCCATCTTGTAGACCTTCCCTTTCACTCTTGCTTATATCTATCTGTCACAAATCACTCCTAACACTCTTCTCCACCCATTCCACCCTGCCTGCACTCTCTTTTTCACCTCTCTTCCACAATCCCCATTACTCTGTACTGTTGATCCCAAGTATTTAAACACATCCACCTTCACCATCTCTACTCCTTGCATCCTCACCATTCCACTGACCTCCCTCTCATTTACACACATGTATTCTGTCTTGTTCCTACTGACCTTCATTCCTGTCCTCTCTAGAGCATATCTCCACCTCTCCAGGGTCTCCTCAACCTGCTCCCTACTATCGCTACAGTTCACAATGTCATCAGCAAACATCATAGTCCACAGGGCAAAATATTTTCAGTACCAAAAATTCAAGGAAGTGACAAGATTGTAGTAAAATTACATTTAAGAAGAAATTAAAACAATAACTGAAGGTTTGTTGAGATTGCAATATGAGTGAAAGAGAAAATGAATGAATACTGCCAATTATGTTTGGCTCTCCATATAGTTAATGACATTTCTCAAATCCTTGTCTGAAGCTCAAGCAAAAAAACTTTCTTTATGTACTGTGTCACATGTAGCCAGTGATTTTCTTCAGTTTTTAAATTCCTTCCTCTAATTTTGCTGTTTTATTTACCTGCTACAGGAGACTTGATACTGCATTGTGGTCTTGTTTGCTAAATAAAGTGGTTTATCGCTTTACATGTTGTCAGTGACCACATATAAAGTAAAGATCCACATGTTAATTGACTAAAATATAGATTATTATATGGCTTAGGAATTTCTATTCCTCTCGGAGCCCATTCTCCACTCTTCTGTTTGTCCGGCTTTTTCAGCCTCTACTACGTAGAGTATTTTTTGCACTGTAAATTCAGCATATGATCATTTTCATTTTCAACTGTTATATTTTTATTAACTCTACCATGGCTTTTTCTTTTGTTTTCTTTGTATAGCACCTCGTTATGGTATGTTCTGTGAAAGGTGCACAGGTAATAAATTGTTATTATTGTTGTATACATGGCTGGCATATGTTATCAGGGTAACGTACAAATCCAATTAATTTACAGTATAATTGTTTTACATACATTTTCACAGTATTGCATCTGTTTGTGTTTCAAGATGTGGGTCTTCATTGTGCAAGATATATAATCAATAAGTAAATGTAATTAGTACATTAAGGTGATTTATGCTATAATTTGTTATGCAAACATAACCAATATATTTTTTGCTATATCTCAATATGTTATACATAGGTTTATCTTATATACATAGAAACTGACAGCATATCTGGTTACATTGGGGGTAAAGAAAAAAAAGTATGGACTTTTAGTTCCTATTAGGCAAATGTGGTAAATACATTTTTATACAGTGATACAAATGAGGAGCTATAATATTCATGATTTAACATCTGAGTGCTTTCATCCTTTAACATTTTTCCAAATCGAGCATCTTGAGCACAGCTGAAGAACCAAAAAGAAAACTCAGTGGCAGATGAGAAACGTCCATATTACTGTTGTGCCAGAGACTGACAAGGATGATAATGATATGGCCCTATTTGCTATGGCTATTTTTATGTTCCAAGTTAAATTATAATCTTGGATTTAAAAAAAAAATCAAGTATTGTGTCCTTCTGTACCTCTTTTTGAGGTATGTATGTGAGTGATATTTGGTGTAGTATTAGGTTTGAGATAATATAACCTTGTTCCTTGTATTTTCCCGTGCAACAGTACAGATAAAGGATCTAGGGCACTCGAAGGCAAACCCTGTATATTAAAGTATGCAAAAGGCATGAAAAGAAATGTGTGCTACTACGCAAATGTTGACTTTATGCTTCTTTCAAGACGTTCTGCTGGCAAGATGCCGTTAGTCCCCTCTAACAGGAATTCTGGGAGGATGGATTGGGTTCAGGTGGTCTGACCCCAGAAGTTACATCAGAGTGGGATTGTTGTCAATCTTCCTTTCTGCAGAGGGAGAGGGAGAAGAGAGAACTTTATTAGACAGTGCCTCCTCGTGTCTTAGTGGTAAATCACCTAAGCCCTTAGGTTGCTCCCCAAGCACACACGTGTAACAATATACTGTATATTGCTGAAATTCACTGAAGGATGTTGGCTTTTGCAGATCAGTATGCTATTTGGGTATACATCTTGTGCAAACATTACAGTACCCAATGTTTTCATGCAGTATGGCATGTGCAGATCCACAGATGATATCCAAATCTGCAGCAACAGCAGACAATGTAATCTGTCAGTCTTCACTAATGAAAGCATTCTTCGCGTTAACTTGGGCTTGTTTGTTGATGATTGACCAGATCAAGTTTCATCAGTTACACTTGTTCTTTTCACTTTAAACTTTCTGCCCATTCACAAACTTTTCAGTTTTTACTTCTGTACTGAGCCAACATCCTCTGGTGAATTTCATTATCTGTAAAGAAAAACAGTCCTAATTCTGAAATTAACTAATTCTCATCAAACCCTGTACAGTTCAGTCGCTTCATTTAGATCTTTCAACCTTGTGCTTCCTGGAAAAATAGAAGAAATAGCTATTAAACCTGTTGAACTGAAGGAATCTATGATTATTTCTATTCAAAGCAAAGTAGTGACATCTCTAGTCCACACTTGTAACAGGTTCACTTTTTAGCTTTCTTACAATATTAATGTTCAGGAAATTTTATCATTCAGTAATTACCAGTAAGTATTTCAAACTAATTGCATACAGTATATACACTCTTCTGCGGTGGGCTGGCGCCCTGCCTGGGGTTTGTTTCCTGCCTTGCGCCCTGTGTTGGCTGGGATTGGCTCCAGCAGACCCCCATGACCCTGTAGTTAGGATATAGCGGGTTGGATAATGGATGGATGGATGGATGGATATACACTCTTTATTGTTTTATTTTACCTTTGATTTAATTTTGAGATGGGTTCTACTAAAGTAGTCCACATCGTGCATTTGTTAATGCCTGATTTATACTTAAAGAGCTTGTGTCATGTACTCCACATTGTTAAATAACTTAACTATAGATTAACATGATTTTTGCAGTCTACTTGCATGGGTCAATATATCCAACATGATGCAATAACTCACTTACAAACCTGCACTATAAGTTGAAGTAAAATTTAGTTTTTGAAAGTAATACCTGTATTGGTCTTACTTGACTGTAATCACTGACTGTTGAAATCAGTGTGCAACTTGTTTAGGATATTATACCAGTGACACACAGCTTTGCTGGTACTATCCCTATTTAATTTAAATATAACTTGCTATTAACTTCACAGTTCTTTAGGAACAAGGTATGGGGTGGGGAGGATCTATTTTATCTACGTATTATTTACAGTTAGCACCTTGCTAACTTGCCCATATATGGGGGCCTTCTTATGTCTATCTTCTTTATTTTCTCAATTCTGTCATCTTTGCTCCTCACTCATTTTTGATTTTTCTGCAATACAAGGCTGGAAGCCAATGTTTGCTCAGTGCGGGCCTTCCTTAAAGTGTGTTTCTACAAGTGCATACCTGCACTGGTGTTGTTGTCTAGGTTAAGGCATGCCATAATTAGTCCAACATGTTAGTTTTTTTTTCCTGGGTGCCCCATCACAGCTGGGAGGTGAATCAGTCTTTCAGATTTGTTTAGTGCTATTAAGTAAGGCTGAATAAACATTTAGCAAAAATAGACAATAATAACAGAAGGGAACAAGCTCAGATCAGGTGCTGATGTCATTGTAGCGTAGCTTTTCGTAATTCTGGTTTTACTGTACCCATCTTCCATAGAAGTCTCTTCTTAAGTTTCTTCTTTATTAAACTCTGAACATTTTTCCTCGTGTGGAAAATACATACTGTAGCAAGCCTGGACAATGTACTACGTGAAAAAGAAGGTAACATAATTTGCCTTTGCATTTTAAGCATTTGATTTGCACTCTTTAGTAGCATTAATCTTTGTTATTGTAAGCGGTGTAAAGTGTAATTTACATTATGTGTGTGATAAATATGCTTAATAATTTTGTTAATGAATGGTTGTATGGTAGAGTTCACCTTCTGTCTAATTTTTGTTTTTTGGAGTTTATGTTACAGAACTGAAATCTTAAAATCTAATTTTAACTGTATCAGTTTCTATTAATATTTTTCTTTCTGAGAGGGGGTTGCTATGTTTGTGTTGTATCTGTTATATAACATTCTTTGTACTAGTGCTTGCCAGTGTCAATATATGAATTGATAAATCATAACTTTAGGTATCGAATACCATCCAACAACAATTTGTTCCTTCAATTTTGCAGCCTGTTTTACTTTTTCAGATGGTTCCATTTGTTTTCCTTTTGTATAATTTCTTTTCTGCTATATCTCACTCTCTAATGCCTTTTGTGTGTTGCACCTCAAAGGTTCTAAGAAAAAATACTGACTTTGTAGGAGAAGCATTTATTCAAGTGACTAGGACATATTTGAAAATGCATCATGTTGTATGTGTGAAGGTGGTCTGTTTTGCATAAGTCTGCATAATTTTTTCTCCACATACTCAGATCTTTCTCATATGCTTTCTGTAAATGTTAAGTTAATTAGCGATTTTAAGCTGACCTTTATGTGGATGTAAGTATGATGAATTGACTCTCCATTAAGACTTGGTTCATGCCCTTTGCCCAATCTTGAAAAGACCCAGTGACTTAAAGTGGGTGTGGGAATATAATGTTTGGCTTTATAGCAATAGAAGCTCTTGAACACCATACTTCAGCTTAATTGTATAGCCTCTTTTAACAGTCAGAATGTAAGACTGGCCTCTTTGCTGCATTTCAGTGCTGTATATTTTTTGTTTTTGATAGTTTATACGTAATCTGTATTGAAACCATCCACTCTTCCATTTCCTAACTCTGCTTTTTCCCATACAGTATAGTGTCAGGAATTAATTCTTTATAGAACAGCAGTCCATCACAGGGCATAAACACACACATACCCACAGAAACATTCCTCTATACTTACTTATATCACAGCAATTTATTTTAAGATGTGTAACAAAGCAAAATTACCTAGAGAAAACCTATGGAACCTTGGAAAGAAAATGCAAACTTAGAACTACCAGGAAACTAACTAGACAATATTACGGAACAGTTACTTCTCAAGACTGACTCCAATAGTGGGTCTTATGTATTCTTTTACATATGAACAGATCACTAATATTAGACAAGTAGAACATTTCTAGGTTTGTGGATCCAATTGCTAAAGACTTTGCATCTTGTAAATACTGTTTTTATCCTTGGAACAGACGGCTTGTATCTTGTGATTTCAATTTATACTTTGGACTATAGTCATTGATAAGTTCTGCACAAAAAAGTGGTGAATATCCTGCTTTTATTTGTTTTCCTTGCTGTCATATTTTGAATTATCTATAGAGTCATAATCAAATGACTTTATCAACCTGATGATAAAACTCCAAAATAATTAACTCTGCTTCAAAGCACAGAATTACCTAGATTTTCTATATCCTGCATATTAGAAAGCTGCCTTATTTTTCCATTATTTATACACAGGATTAGGCAGGTCTTAGTTAAGAAATGTGATGACTAGAAATTAAGTGTTAAAGATAAGACCTTTATTATAGATAAAGCCTACCAAATAAAAGATAGTAACTTAAGTGATCATATTCTCAAAAGAATATACATTATTTTTTTAATTAATGTGGTATTTTCTGTTAGAAATTTTCATAGTAAGTTTGTTTGCTCTGCACTCACTATTAACGTTGATAGTCTATAGCCTCAGTATTTCTGCAGAAAATGTATGTTTACTCCAGTATTCATCTCTTTTTGTTTTCTGCTCTGTATTTGGTCAATTTGTTTGGGCCTGTTATTTCTTCTGGTTTTGATGAATTCTCTTTTCTACCTGTCTGTGGAATACACAGTCTGTTGCATGTTTGAATTGTGCTATATTTTTAGGTTTCTTTTGAAATTTTCTTTCCATTCAGTGTTAGTTTATGTTTATTTTACATTTATGTTTCCTCTCACGTTTTGTGTATCAGATTTTATTTTTGCCCAGTAGTCTGTTTATTTAGGACCAATCATCATGTGTTTGCATGTCATGGTCTGACTACTAAGATACATTACCGGTTCTTGCACCTTTTCCAGGATAATTTCCATCATTCCTTTCTAAAGTCTCTAAGGAAGAAAGGCCATTAATGAAAAGTCTGTAAGTGATACCCTCTCAGCAAACCACCATGATAGCACTCCACAAATATCTGCAATTGAGTTTAACAAAGCCTGTTGTTGGACTGCTAAGTCAAGTGTAAACATTTTGGCTTCAGGGTTATTTAATCCAAGTCTTAACAGACAATGTACCTATATAAGTGCAGTTTTCCCATCCTACAAGTAGAAAATTGTCCTTGATAAAACTATTATACATCCATCTGCAGATTAATTTGGTAAAACCTGAAAATACTGATAGTCATTTATTTTATACTTTACTTCTGCCTCTTGTTCACAGTGAGTTATTCATGGTTTTGTGAAACAGGTTTGACCATTTATTAGTATGTGCCAAATGCACACAACAAAAGTGGTTAAACATAAGATTTTTTTCATAATAATTTTTTTACTTTATTCTCCATTTTTCTGTTGAAGAACATGCAAAATATAAATGACACTATAAATGATTGTTGCTGTATACGATCAAACGCTAAAACATTATTCGCTACTACTATTGCAGATAACTTCTATGACAAAAACTTACTCCTGACTGAATATTTGTACCCAAATAGTTTATAATTTTATTTTATATGGCTAAGCTAACAGGAAAGTAAGATGAGCCAGAGTATCCAAATGAGTTCAAAAAAGATAATTCAAGATGTTTAGTTTAATAAGTGGTAGGATAAATTGATGTATGGATGGAAACAGAAGGCTAGCTTCTTTCTAGGTTCAGTCATATTCAGAACAAAAATTTGTCTTCATTGAAAACTGATGAATAAATTCAATCTAGCTACTTTTTAATTAGGCCAGTAATTTTATGAGAAAAGCACTGAAAATACCACTTCACTCAATGCTATCAAGCTTAGATTTAAAAGTATCTTTAAAACTGCACTGGAAACACATCCCAGGCAAATCTCTTTCAAATCCAATTAAGGAGTAAATGCAAGAGGAAACTAATAATTGGGTAGATAAATTTTGGTTACACTAACAATTTTAGCAATTGAGAAGACAAGGAGAGGTCTAACATTTCAAATCATACACTTCATGTGAATGGTAGCTAACAAAATAGAAGGAATATTAATAAACACAAGAAGTAAATGTAGAAGAAAATTTATTTATGATTAAAGGTTTAATATCATAAATTGTGATAGGAGTTGTTCTGGCACAAGCTCTTCACCCCCAAGGCAACAAAGTATTGAAAAAAATGCAAAAATTCAACAATCAAACTTCCATTCGTGAACGCAGTTCACTATACAGTTATTACAAATACAGTATAAAACAAGAAGTGAAAAATGAATGGCACCTTTATTAATAAAATATAGGGAGGGAATACACAAAATTGAATGAATCAGAGCACAAAACAACTGCGCAAATAACAAACATTCTTTCCACCTAGACCTACCTTCACAGGCTTAAACCTATGTCTATCAGCTGGGACGACTCCCCACCACAGCACCACCAGGAAACACCCCCTATTTCACTTCAAGACTCTCTCTCTTTCTGTGTCTGTTTCTTTTCTCTTACGTTTTTACTAACTGAGCATTCTGCTACTGCCTTCAGAACTCTGTATTATGTAGTCCTCTTGCAGTTACATGACTTTATACCTTCTCCTGGGTCAGTTTCAGGCCAAGCCCAAGAATCGCAGCTTTCCATTTGCTTCACAGACACCTAACTATCAATATCTGTGAAGGCTTCTTGCGTCCATACACTTCTGAGCATTCGGTTAGCCTTGACTTGTTGTGTTTCCTAGGTAGCACCCAGAACTACCTGCACTATCTAAGGAATAGGACAGTCTCATATATTCTCTTTTGTAACAACCAGGAGGTGGTGCCAACTCTTATTGTCCCGTCCTAATCCTTGGTGTATCAGCTAAGGAGGCAATCACTGAGAATTAGGTGGTTCTCTCTGTTTTACTGTCCTGCCTATTCCCCTACAGATTATATAGCATACATAAAGAGTATACCTCCTCATAGAAACCTCCATGTTTCTATAACTGCCATTTGCAAGACCTTGTCTACTGCCAATATGGATCTCACTCTGTCTCTCTTTCCTGGAGGCTATCTGTGTGACTTTGCCCTGCCAAGCCATATTTCCATCCTTGTGGTACCCATGATCCTAATAGCCATTTGCAGGTAGCATCCTTTTTACACAGTTATAAGACAAACTGGAGCTAAAGATGGACTGTTAGGGCAATTGTCTTCCAAACTTTTAATAAGTTAGGTCATTCGAAAACTAATTGAAAATTGAAATTATTTGGTAAACAGTTTTAGAAGTATGATTTAGTTTCAGATTATTGCAAATACAGAAAAATGGAAGTTTACAAATCAAGTATAATCTATATCATGAGGAAATCCAAATCAAAAGTATGATAAATATATATAAAATGTGTAATCAATATTTATAACATATTGTTCTCAAACCTGCTTAATCCATTTCAAGGTCATGGTAGTATTTTTAGATGGCATTCTGGCTACACTGGACACAAGATAGGAAACCACCTTGCACAGGGTGCCAGTCATTAATTAGCGCTTCAACAATGTTAGTATTTAAAGCATCTTAAAATAAATAAAATTCTTAAGTTATTGAAAGAAAATTAATTTGCAGTCAAAGTAATTATTGAAGTTCCTTAAATCAGAGTTATACACATTTGTAATCAATTCACTCTGTAGCACTCTATTAAACAAGTATTCAAATTAACTAATATATTATTCAGCATGCTGTAATGTTATTGAAACAACGAAATGTACAAAATACTCAAACTAAATTTAACCTGAAAAGAATTAATCGTAGTGGGCATTGCCCATATTAGTTTATTATTAGCAAGCAATAAATATATAAGTAATAAAGATTATCAGGAAAAAAATGTTAAAAAAATAACAATAACTTGTTAAAAATTGTTAACTGAATTTAGTATTAAATAATTGTAAATTTTAGCTAGTTTCAAATATGAGATTAATGTGATCAGTGGACATTTTCCTGCAATCTATTAATTTTTTTTTCTGGTTACTAAAATGAAAAATCTAAAAATAAAAGCCTATAATGTTTGTTTGGTGTTTATTTGGTATGCTTGTGTTTTTCAAAGGTCTGGACTTATTCAGTTTTCTGGGTATTATTCCAAATGGAATGTTTTAAATAGCTGTCTATTGTGCAATTGTACTTTCAGGTTAGTTTAACTTTATTCTAAAACTGCCAATAAAGAAAGTCAGACATTTTCAAGTCAAAACTTCTGAGAACTTAGTTCTGATAGCTTAAATGAAAATCAAAAAAGTGTTGAAGTACATGCTTTTAACCTATAGTTTACAGAAGCAGCAAAAGCACCACCCTCTCTACACCATTTGCAAGTGATACGCCTTTAAGTGTAACTTGTAATCAGAAACCCTTTAGGTGAGTGTATATCTTCCAGTTTCTTACCTGTCTCTTCTCTTCTCTCCTCCCCCTGTCCCTAACTTCTTTCAGTCCCAGTACAACCTGCTAAGCAGCAGCATGGATCAAAATCTCAGCAGTAGAGCGGCATCCACCAGCCCATACAGTTCTGAGCATACTTCTAATGTCCCAACGCCGTCTTCCTACTCACAGCCTAACTCTACTTTTGATGCAATGTCACCTGCTCCTGCCATCCCATCCAATACGGACTACCCGGGTCCGCATAACTTTGAAGTCACTTTCCAGCAATCCAGTACCGCAAAGTCTGCCACCTGGACGGTGAGTCCTACTTCATTTACCTTCTGTGAAAAACAGTTGCATGTTCTTTCTCGTTTAGGGAGAATGGTGCCCTGTCTTAAAAAAAAAAAAAAGCTCAAAAGCAGAATTTGTATTAAGTCTGACCCTCTCCGCACAATGAAAGTGCTCTTTAGTTTTGAGGTGCTTTATTTTAATATGCTATATATTATTTCCCTAGTATGTGTAACTTCTGCAAATAGACTGTTTTCTAAAAAAATTATTTATTTTGACTGTACATTCATTTAGACTACTTACTATGTTTGCTAAATGATTTATCACTCCTTTCCTTTGTAAAATCTTTCCCTACCTGCTTAATCGGCTATTATCAATAGTTATGTTTATATGTTTTATTTGTCTGTGGACAAATACTTTTCAGATCATTTCTTTAATGTCTTCTTTTGTTTATTTCACGAGTCTAGAACTCTCATTCAACTGCTGGTATTACTGCCACTCCCAAAAAGGTTAATTGTCATGTATGTCATCATCTGATGTGTAATATATAGTTAGCTAAATGAGTAAATGTCTACAACCTCTTGCAACTGAGAAGAAAGACTGCAACTACACTAGTATGTAATGGGGAATTCAGGCCAAAAGATGCATTTAATTGACATCATCACATACTATATATGTGGGTATCAATCCTCATTTTATAACACAACATCCTTGTATATTTCTTACATATTTGCTGTCAGTTGTGTTTTTCAAAAGTTGTCATATTCTCAGGTTTTATATGGCTAAATACAATAAATGGCACTGAGATTGTATGGGTTTTTTAAAAAAAATATAAAATTATGAACTTAGTGTTCATAATGTTATAAATGTGTTTTCTCTTGAGCCCTGTAAAGCACATTCTGAAGTGAAAGAAGCATAGGAATATGTTATATTTACTAGATATTTAATTATGTGCTTCATAGGAAGTAATAAAACTTACATATGACGTGACAGAAAAAATAAAATTTCAAACTCAATCAGATATTATAACATTAAACCATATGGATAATGAGAATGTAACAGATGGGCATTTTGTGCTCATCTTTACCCTCAACCTAATTAGAAAATAAAAAATTAGAATCTGCTTTTTGTAGTCATGTATAAGGGAATGTAGTAAGTAATTCTGACTTTGCTAAGTGTCGAAAGGTACATTTATGGTTTAATCAATTGCATTTAATTAATACTAAAAACAATTTTATATAGTGGACATAAATGTGTGTCTGTTCAATAGCTGGGGTTCTTTTTTCAAATTTATACTTCATTTTGATATGGTCCTTTGGTGCTTCAAAAATTGTTTCTTTAACATCAACAGTCACATGACTTTGGATTATTTACCCATACAAGGCAATGATTTTAGGTGGATTAATTGGCCTAAAAGATGATGTAGGCTTGTGTATGTTTGTGCCTTGCAAAGAATAAGTGTTTTGTCCAGAACTGGTTTTCTGCCGTGTGGCTTTTGTTCAAAGTTAGGATTAGGCACCTACCATCCTATATATTGAAAAGTTGGTTTAGAATATGTCTTACATGTGTAATATTTGAATTTTAAAAATAGAACAACATATAACATATCCCTCTTTAGGTTTTTATATTGCTGTCAAACTAAACAAGCAAGCATTATATGAAATCAAATAAAAACAAAAGTACTAAAACTAAAATCCATCACACAGTTCAGGAACAGTGAAAAGAGGAAAAGAAATTTCTAAATTATACATCTTTACAATTATACAGTATACTCACTTATGTAAATCTTGTTGTTTATATCAGGATTCAATTTTGTAAATATGTAGGCACAACATACACATTAAGTAATTGCACCTAATTTTATGTTTCTGGCATTAAAATAAATTATGAAATCATTAGCATCTCAGTTGGGTTGGGCCACATCCTTTTTTTTTCTTCTTCAAATGGCTAATCTATGTTACCTCTTTTTTTACCCTTTTTTTCATCTTCATGCCTTGCTTAGTAAGAAATAAACAAAAGCCTGTGCTAAAAGATTAGTCTATAAATAAATTACTGTGTGGAGGCACAGACACAATAAAAAGAATTTCACGGCCTAGGGGTTATAACTAACTAAACTATTCAAGCAATGCCAGAGACCAGAGCAGATGAAACATTTCTCCTGCAGGAGGAGCTACATTCTAGTGTTGGAAGTCAAGTCTAAGTGTTCATCTCTGATGTATCTAGTTAGCAGTTCTTCTTTTACGAATGAATATAGCTTATGATGCCAAAGCATTATATCAGATATCTAAGTTTATCTTTATTTAGCTATAAAAGTGTTAAATACATTTATAGTCAAAAATGTTTAAGAAACTTTGGAAATCAAATATTTAAATTCATCTGGAAAGAGAAAAACAATGCTAATTTAAAATTAGGTACTTCAGAAAGACTGCATGGTTATTTTGTTTCTTTTTATGTTTGGCAGAATTATTGAAATGCTATTTCTAGGATAGAGATACAGTTTGCACCATAGTACCCTCTTTTAAATTAACAAACTTTATCAATCCATCAATGACAATTTTGTCTTAATCTTTATTTTCCTCCAAGTGAAGCAGACTGTGTTTAGAATTTTTGTGATGTTTGGCATACGTATGTTTTCAAGCCCAATTAGCTATTTTGTTTGTTTTTGGTCAGATTTTATTACTAGGTGCCTGTTTTACATTGATTTCAGTCAATGTCACTTCCCCGAGGTGCTACCATTTTGAAATCATACCAGTTCCCTAAAGGGACTATTATGTTTTTGAAAACATGTTTACTAATATTTCACTGTACATCTTTTAATAATTAAGTTGTAAATATTCATCTCACAATAACCAGGT
This sequence comes from Polypterus bichir lapradei, assembly GCA_026402145.1. Classification (NCBI taxonomy): domain Eukaryota; kingdom Metazoa; phylum Chordata; class Cladistia; order Polypteriformes; family Polypteridae; genus Polypterus; species Polypterus bichir. The sequence continues at coordinate 5,451,581 of JANRMT010062815.1, forward strand.
TTCCATCCAAGGAGTTTTTGCGATAAAATATTTAGCGCTTCAAATTTTAGCTGATGGAAATGCTAATTATCGATAAAATGTTGTACATGTCGACATAATATTTTTCCGTTTTAACTTTAGCGCATAAATTCCATATCGATACTTCAGATGTCGCAAAAACTACATTGGAAACACTTTTTGTCGGAAAAAAAGGGCTTTAACGCAAATAAATGTGTCACATGATACATTTTCATCTTGTGCAATCAAAACGAGAATAGCGGAGCGGTTCGCATGGTCTGATGAAGTGACTCGTTATTTCTTGTGATGAGCCAATGCAGTAGCGGATAGGCTGGGTCTCCTGCTACTAAAAGGGGTACCTGAACATCCTCCACATCGACTGTAGCCTGGGGGTGTCTCTCAGGATGTCTGAATAATACAAAAACCGCAAAGGTAATTTACTGTGCCAGTCAAAATATTTAACAAACCGTGTGTTTCATTATCTAAACATTTTTTTCTTATTATTAAATGGCAGATGTTTTAGCATATATGAGAAATTCTCTCATTAATATTAACTTTAGTTTTTTTTAATAAACGTCGTTATTTTGTATTAATTCAAATTTCAGTTTTAATTAAAAACCTTAAGGGAAGCAGGTTACAGTACTATTTCAGTTGTTATCGCACTGAGAAGGGATGTTGAAAGGTAGGCTCACCTGTACAGATCCGATGCTGCAAACACAGCTGCATCATGGGCACTTCCAGGAGTGCCAACGCAAATGTCTCGTATCATGCACCTGTCATCAACAAGGGCCTGGAGAACAATAGATGACCACCCTTGGCGATTAATGTAATCGCGGTAGCCTTCCGTCGGGGGAAGAATAGGCACATGCGTGCCATCCAGCGCACCGTAAATCTGTGGCACAAGATGCACCAAGGAATTGCGGTATGCAATTTCATTGTCCTCCGCTACAGTCGGAAGTCTGATATAAGGCTGCATTAATTTTTCTTTAATAGCGGTGCACACAGCATATACACATCGATGGACGGTAGTTTTACTAACCCCGAAAGTTTCTCCAACTACTCTATACTTGGCGCAGGTTGCCAGCTTGTAAAGGGCGATGGCAATCCGCTTTGGGGTTGGAACCGGTGGTCAGTGACAACCTGTGATGGGTGCAACATCAGGACTGATGAATCCACACAACATCTCAAGCATCGGCCGTGTCATTCTAAAATGTTGTAGCCAGAGATTTTCTGTGAAGTGTCTCCCCACCACCTCCTCCCAGAAGGTCTTATTCCGTCGTCTCTCCCATACCCGTGGGTTTCGTCGCACTGGGGTACTTTCTTCGAGCTCTAGGGCTATCAGACAAGCAACTGCTTCATTCTGCTGTCGTCTTCGGATATTATGTACAATTCCAATTATTTGTGAAACTGAAATAACAGTAAGCTGGCAAATTTAAAAAAAACTGTCTGAATAATCTCTCTATTTCTTTGTTTCTATAGTGGAGGGGGTGTAACGTGGAAAACAAAAGGTAGATAATTTGCGACATACACAAAATTATGTATGGAAATGGCTCAAGGGCAGATTTTTTTTCGCGATACAACAAAACTTATGCGACAGTTCTTTTTGGAGGGGATGACGTCATCACGCACACCATTTTATCGATAAAAAGCCAGTTGGATGGAAACAGGCTGGAGACAGCAAATTTCGCACATTTTTTTTACGTATATTCTGCTTGTCGATAACAAAACGTCGCAAAAAACTGGATGGAAACTTGGCTAATGATCCTTATGTTTCACTTACTGAAAACATCTAGTAGTGTTTTTACTTGTGTTTTCCTCTTGTGATTTACTCATAGAGTTTAAGATATGAACTCACAAGCTAAGAGTTTGGGAGCATGCACTGATTACAGCACATTGCTGCACTCAACACACAGCAAACCACATGGATTGGGACCCAAGCACAGCCGTGCATTGGTGACACCTCAGCACCACACTGGAACAGTGTGAGGTTTTTTACAGTGGCTGGAATGCCAATCCTGCCACCAACCCCCAAATTTTCCCTTGCAAGTTGGAGGACCTGTTTGCAGGGCTGGATGAAGGTTAACATCATACCCAGGATGAAGCAATTGCAGGTTAAGAGCCTTGCTCAAGGGCACAACAGAGTAGAGTCACTTCTGACATTTACGGGATTCAATCCAGCAAACTTCCAATTACCGGTGCAGATCCTAGTCTAAGAGCCACCACTCCGCCCAATCTATCACAAACTAAGCATTTAAACAGAATTACTCTAGACTTTTATTGTAAATAGCAAGATACAATATGCACCTCAAAGTTCTTTTTATCTTTGGCTTCTGTTCAATGTCTAGTTGTGGAAAATGGTGTGTACCACTGGATCTTGTGTATTTTTTTCACAATTTACATTCATCTCTAAAATTCTCATTTTGTAGGTTATACGTATATTGTACATATTATTTATTTTAAAGCTGTGCATTTATTTAATTTTGACATGTTTGCCCAGTTCCATTTATTTAGACTCCATCAATATTTAAATATTTAGTTAAGTAATATCTGCCTATCCACTTACTGTAGCATTTCTCTCAAATTACTTCATGTTTTTAAGCATTGAAATGTTTGTATATTTGAATGAGTAGTGGTTCTATCACTCACATGTATAGTCTGCACATTTATTACCTCTTAAATGGAAAAGAACATCATGCTATAACTTTTTTTTTCCTGTAAACAGTGAAACCAAATCTAGATGTAAATGTACATCTATACTTATAAGGTATTCTTTTGTTTATTTGTTCATTTGTTAGTTATGCAAATGCCTCATAAAGCAAGCAGGAAAGAGCTCTGCCAAATCCTAGAATTAGGCCAAACAGTACCGTATTTCTGTTGTTGCTAGTTACTTTTTTGAGCCAATGTCATATTATGTGACTTCTAGTCATGGGGTATGTCATATTTGCCAATGGCAGTTGCTGACCTTGTAGCTGGATCATGTCATTTTACAAAATTGAAAATCACTGGCCATGTCAGTTTTACTGACTACATATGAACCTTCAAGCACACTCAAAATCACCCCTTTTTCTGACAGTTATTATACACATAAATCCACCCCTGTCTTGGTTTGATTTTGTTGGAATGAGTTAGTTGCTGGACATGTCACATTATGTGACTGGATTCATAGAAGTATATTGCTGACTGCCTCTAACTTGCAAGGATTATGCAAATGAATGCTATAACTGAAAATCATTGTAAAAGTTGTATAATGTGACAGCGTCTTTATTCAAACAGTACATTTGTGAAGTGCCATGGCAGTCTTGAAGTACAGTAAGTAATTTTTGTGTGCTGTTGTAAAAGCTACTCCATGATTGATTAACATGTAAAGAAATCTTGTATAAGACCATCTTAATTTTTTTTTCTTAGTCATTTGCTTTCTTAGATGGAGGTTACTTGTAGTTTATATTTTTAAAATTTTAACTATATGTACTAAACCATAGAATGATGCACAACATTTTAAAAATAATAAATTTACCAATTGTGTGTTTGTAAGCACCAAATAGAAGAAATTAAATTTAGAAGACTGAAAATATGGTAAATTTAAAGAATAGTCTGAATTAATTTTAGATTGTATAAAAGTGCACTTCCGCTAAAAAGCCCAACATATTGAAATACCATGTGGATTGAGGAGAGGCTGTTATGCTGTTCAGGAACCAGAATAATAATAAAGAATCCAAAGTAGTAACAAAAGGTTTATTTATTTAAAAATAAATATAACGTATAGATAAAATTACACAAAGTACAAAACAAAGTAAAAATAATGTTTTGGTTTTCTGGATCTTCTTTTAAAGATATTTCCCATGTTTATTAGATGGGATGACTGATCCACAATCCACGACAGTGGTTGCTCTAACACTCCTTTCTAACACTTTCTGTACTTCTTACTGCGACATCTGTGCTTTTGCCAATACCAGTCCTCCTAATTAAAGCAGTAGGCAACCCCAAGACACCTGGGGCCTCATGTATGAATGGTGCGTACGCACAAAAATGTTACGTAAGAACCTTTCCACGTTCAAATCATGATGTATAAAGCCATGCACTTTTCCATGGTATCTCATACCTTGTCGTACACAAGTTCTCCGCTTGGTTTTGCAGACTGGCGGCACCCAGCGTCAAAGCAGTGCTACTGTTCCTGTGTGGTTACTCTTTTATTTTCCTGACACGGCTTTATAAATACACTTAAACTAACCACATATTGTTTATTAGTGTAATGCATCTGATTGTAATTAACTTGTAACAATATAATGGTCCAGGAAATAGCCATAGTATTCCAAATACCATAACTGATGCTTTAGCGTTGTTACTCTCACTGCACCTTTTTCTTCTTATTATTCTTCTTCTTTCAGCTGCTCCCGTTAGGAGTTGCCACAGCGGATCATCTTTTTACATTTTACTCTCACTGCATCATTTGGAGTATTTATATCACTGTATCTGAGTGGGGAATCACAGCATCAGCTGATCAGAAAGAGAATTATCAGTATACAGTATCAAGCATACGCTGTCTCAGCCATGGCAAAACGTTTCAAACCCTTTCCTGTACGGACCTCGCGGTTCAGAAACAGTTTCATCCCAAGAACTTTAAACGTACTTAATCAATTGCTCCTTGTAGAACTGTTTGTACTTATAAGTACAATCACCCCACTGTAAACTTGCACTACAGTTATAATATTACACAACCTGAGCCACTTTATAAAGCGCGTATTTAAATATGATGATATCATTTTTAAGATGAAATGCAGCAAAATATGTTTATTATACTATGCAGGTAAAACTTTAACTTTATTTAAATAATCTATATTCTTCACTGGGACTGGCATGAAGGATAGAATAATTAAACATGTACTATAAAGATATTTCAGTGTTCCTTAAACGTTTTGAAGAATCGTCGCTCTAAGCTTACAGATGGCTTAACGTCTATTACAGAGCTGATTGTGTGGTGATCAGTTACTTGGAGAAAGAAAAGCAAGGACTGCAGGGGCGGCCACGCCAATATATATTGAATATAAAACATAAAGAGAAAATAATGATACAGCTAAAAACGCAGCGGGGAATTTCGATAAAAGTTAAACACTTGTGTCATGAGCACAAGGCGGCTATGCAGTGTCCACAATGGACGTGGCCATCCACCGTGCACAAGTTACCATATTGACATTGGCGGGCGAAGGGGCCACCGATTCTTTCTCTGCCCAGGGCCGCCACAAGCCTAGAGCCGCCCATGAGTACTGCTGCAATAAATAATTACATTGAAGTTCGCGCACAATCACTGCGCCATGAAACCCATGTTTAATAATGTGCTTTAGCTCCTATCATCATGAAAATAATATCACGTATACATCTCTGTATTTTAGTTATTCAGAAAGCTGTAATATCACGAATGTAATGGACTCTGTGTCCAGTCGGAGGAAGAGAGCTGGTTTAAGAAGCGAATAGTGATTCACACACATAGAGCACATAGAAGATCACATACAAAACAAAGCATGTAACGTGCTACTTTAATTACGATGTGATTTGAGAAACTGGTTAATTAAACAATTTTAAGATGACGTTTATGATGTTCTACTTTAATGGTAAAATAAACTACATGATTAAAGTGGAAATTTCAATATTTAAGTTGACATTTCGTGCTTTTTCCCCACAGTGTGCCTTTTTTTTTCTCTGTACCCTAATAAGCTTTCATATGACACTCAGACAGTGGGCTATGACTTGCCTTTTCACGGACACTTTGATATCTGACATCTTCTTTTTTATTTCCGGCACTGTGTGACTTTGTGAACATGAGCTTTCAAGTTTCTCCAACACGCTATGTCACTCGATCAGTTTCCTTTTGTTGATTATACCACGGTTTAAATAAACAAATGGTATGTTGTTCCTTTGCCTCCACTTGGTATTCGCTGAAGTTCTTATATTTTCCCCTGTGCTTTTCCCATTGTCTTTTCACAGGAGGCTGAGCTTAAGGGCGATTTATATTGATTTGCATATTCAAAGAGGCGTAATTCTGGGAGGAGTTGGGGTGGGACAGAAGGCGCGTGCACGAACGTTACTTTTCACGATGACCTGGATTTATAGAGCGGAAGAACGCGGAAGTTGGAGTACGCACAAATTCCTGCATCTAAATTTTTCTGTGCGTAAGCACATTTCGGCTTTTGTGCTTACGTCATGTTATACTGCGAATTCTACACACGCTGTTATACATGAGGCCCCTGCTCACTAAAAGAGGTAGAAGGCAGATTGTCATACACCGCATAAGCTTGCTACTACCATTTGCCGTACTCCTGGGTGTATTTTCCGTACGTCGCTTAAATCATCCGAGATCAGATGCCTCATCTTGGATGAGTTAATGCCGGTGAAGCTCATCCGGGATAAGCCAGTTTCTCAAACGCAGCTGTGTAGTAGATTAGTCTAGCTGGATCATCCGAGATGAATGCGCGCACCCTCGCTGATCGAAAAGCCCATATATATTGAGTCTAGAAAACAAGATCAGCAAGTCTTTGATTGGCTGTAACAAAATGACGAAAGAACGGGCGCATTTTTTTTCACACAAGTGGAGCAGGGCCTTTTAGTCGAAGGATATGAAGAATTTCAAAATTTAATATGCACAAGGGGTAACACTGCAAAAGCAGTCCAAACCGGAAAAGACAGCTGGCAAAAAGTAGTGTGCATTGTGCTTACTGAATGCAGCGTATCATTCCTATGTGCCAGATTAATTATTATTTAATATGTCATAATTCCAGATCAAATGTGAGCACAAGGAGAACATGGGAACAGGTTAAAGTGAAGTACAAGAATATACTTCAAACTGGCAAATATTTGTATATAACTATTTAAAGAATTGTTGACATAAAGAATCATATAATATAAAAAACACTAATTTTAAAGCTAATAAGAAGGCAGACAAGCAAAAAACAGGTGGAGGTCCACGTGGTCCAGACCTAAACCCTGCAGAAGAGTTGGCTCTCCAGCCAAATGCCCATCGCCCTGTTTCTGAGGGCATTTTTTTGTTGGGTTAGTTGCAGGGAATGTCATAGTCCTAGAACTTGTGTAGTATGTATGAAAACCCAAAAGAAATATTTCAGAGCCAAATAGACTTTATGAATTGCCTGGCAAACTGCACTTTTAGACATATTTTCCGCATCACCTACAGTATATAAAAAAAGTGCCGCTTGCAAAAAAACTCAAAGCAATGCATGCTGTCTGTGTGGTTGAGAGAGCCGGAATTCGCCTAGTTTGACTTCGAATATAAATCTTTGAGGTACAATATCCCCCCCAGGGCTAAAGCGGTATCTTTCGAAAAGAATTTCCTCCGGGAGCAATAAAGGATCTTGCCAATCGCGCAAAACCCTCTCTATATGAAATTATCTTCTTATAATTTGCGCACCGATATCAGTTGGTTGCTCATTCATGAACGGTGAAGCCATGACTGAATGAATTCCATGCACGGAAACTGATTAAGTGTGTGAGCTAATCCTTGTTTACATCGAACAAACCTGCTTCGAGCAGGTTTGAGGATTTGGATCTGCTACTATGACAACACATCCAGCAAGAGTTTTGAAAAACCGACAGATCCAGGATCATGCCAAATCATCAACAATTACATCCGGCTAAACGAGTAATCCACGTACGAAAAATACCCTCCTGATCTGCTCTATTTATCCCACAGCATCCTTCCATTTTTGCTTACCTGTGGTTGTCTCTACTACTCCCCAGTATGTTCCTGGTACAGCTACAACTGTTACCCTTTACAGATCTATTGATCCCAATGCATTGTCTGTAATACATGCCTTGAATTGGAATCCTTTTATAGCTGTTAAACTGTTGAGCTCCTCTTCCAAATGTAACCATACGTGGTGCAGAATATGCTCAATACTGTATAATTCCTAACCTTTGCATGTGTACTGTACTATAGTATTGCTAGTTTTATCATTTAAAATCAAGCTTACACACTCTAAAACACTTGGCTTTTTGTTCTAGAGCAGTGATTCTTAACTTTTTTTGAGTCACGGACCCCTTCAAGAATCTGATGAAAGCTATGGACCCCCTTCCACAGAAATATTCACATAAACACAAATTTGCATGCAATGAATATAATGTACTTTTGATTGTCTCATACATATATGACATACACAAAGTATTATTAAACTTTAAATTAAACAATCTAAAAAACACTCCTTTTCTTATGCAAGAAGTAATGGCCACTCATTATAATTATGAAATACAATCCTCTTGTGCAAATTAAAACAGATCTAACTACTACAACGTTTTCTACTACCATTACTGCTACTGCTACTACTACACCTACTCTAAATCAACAGTACTGGGTTGTATAGTGAATATAAATGTTAATTTTTATCTGACCCTCACAGGCCCCCTGAAACCCACGGACCTCAGGTTAAGAACCCCTGCTCTAGAGCTAGAGTGACACAGTAACATTTTTGGATCTTCCATTGTACAATGCTCACTCAATTTCTATTATCAGTAAATCATTTTTAGGTACTAGTTGATCTTTCCTGTATTGTTTGCAACATTTAGTCCTTAATTTTGTTATTACAGTATTAATTATTACTATTTTTGTATTTGTTTCTTTTATGGGTACTGTCATTTGTTGACTTGGTTTTCAGGGTCATCACCATATTTTTGTTAGCATGATGTCTTTTACAAGGCACATGTTCTGCTGTCAAAGCAGCAACCTTTTTACAAAAGCTCCATATTTCTCACTGTTTTTCTTTTTGTTTGTAAACTTCCTTACTAATTAATAGTCTTAATCAGCCAAATTTCTCCCTGGGGACAAATACAGTTCTATCTATCTATCTATCTATCTATCTATCTATCTATCTATCTATCTATCTATCT